>JBCAUF010000253.1:296854-313966 GCA_038406115.1 Haemulon aurolineatum
TTAAATTAATTAATAAAAGATGCAAACTCTTTACACTCATTGAGAGATCGTGAGGCACAGGGCTTTTGCTGAGTCAGTTTGTTATCCAGAAGTGGTAAGTGAGACACAACAATTCTTGACATCCCTGCTAGACTAAACGTCTTTTCAAGCCTCATTTATGACTAAATTGTAAATTTGAAGCCTCTTGAAGATTAACATCTGAGGTATGAAGACAGTTCTTTCTTTTTATTCTCTTAAGACGCAATCATGTCAACTTTAACAATAATAATAATTTTCCTTACTTATCAAAGAATAAATCAATAGAATCTGAACAGAATACACACACACACACGTATATATTGCTACATATGCTTTTTTCTCACAGAAACTGATGGTTTAGGCATCAAGAGAAACCACCTGCTAATAACTGACTCACTGAATCCAGTGCATGCCCTTGATTGTGTGTGGGCCCTTTCACATGCTGCCACAGTGTCAAGCACTTGTCTTTTGGAGTATCAGTATGAATGTTAAATTGCCAGTTATGACAAATTCGTCAAAATCTGTTGAGATAACAGGAAGCAGTTCAGTGAGGCTCTCATCAAAAATTGCAGGCAGCTTTGGAGGTCTGCAAATTGTTAACAGCAGGATTCTTGGTGTGCCTTTCAACACAGTGCAAAGATATTCAAAGGAGGTAACCGCATGAACTGCTTGCATTGAAATGAGTCTTTAAATATAGCAGCAACACCACCACCTTTCCTGTCAGCCTGAGAAGCATTCATAGCTAAAGCCCTGCTGTTTACCGCGGTTAAATTACCATTAATGTTCGTCAGCCCTAAATATTCTGTTAAGCTCTGAATGATGAAAAGTTTATTGGTGGGCTCATGTGTTGTTTGTGCTGCCACAGAGGAGGAATGTGTCCCTCTGTCATGTAGAACATTATCTCTCTGCGAGGCGCTTGCTGACGTTACCAGCAGCTATGTGCGAGAGGCACAAACTTATCCTACGGTCAGCCTGTGTGCTGTTTTTTATTCTTGGCACAGCAACTGCTGCCACAGTTGAGGAGAGTGTTTAATATACCTCAGAGTCTTGTTACAGTTAGGGTTCTCAAATCCACGTGGACGCATAAAAGCTCATTTTGAGCAGAAATAGCACACTACTCCTACATAATATTCCAACAAGAATCAATGCAATTATTAAAAAAATAAATAGTGTGGATGTCCTCTGAATTTTTATCTGGCAACATTGTGTGATCAAATATTTTCCAATTATGATTTTTTTTTTTTTTTACCAAAGACCTGCAGAACTAATAACATTCCCATTCACCTGCAGCCTCACAGAGTTGCTACTCTATATCGTTTTATTAAACACTGAATCTTTTCTCCCCGATAAGTCGTGTTGAACTGCACGGTAACACTTTCCTAGACGGTTGGGTGCATAGCACATTCATAAGACCTTTCATGAGGTCTTTAAGATGCATTCACGATGGCTTCATAGGGCATGACTCAGCATTCATACATCGGGTTACAATCTTTCATTTTGAAAACTTTTCAGAATAAAAGTCCCCTAATTGTACCTGGAAAAACAAGAGTAATATACCCCTATTCAGTGTTCTATTGCAACTGTGCTAACCCTAACCCGCCACTCACAATTGATTTCACATCTTTTGAAATCACATTTTCACATTAATATTTAGCATCTTTTGGAAGATAGAGGTGATTTTGCATAATGGGAAAAGTCAATTTTACATCTGCCTTTAAAATGGTATGAAATCACAGCAGAAATCCCAGAGGAGCAGCTCTTATTTTAAGGCTTTGTCATGTTATTCCCAAGCAGTAAATAAAGTGACTCATGGCAGATTTATAAGGATCATGGTAACGCGCTTACAGTTTTATCTTCCTTTGATGTCAGCCATTAGTAATCATTCCACCGCAGCTTTATGTGTCTGACAAAACAGCCAAGGCCAAGCATTTTCTAATTAGCCCTTATTATCTTGAAGTTTATTGCACTCGCTCGCTACACGACTTCGCCGCAGTCCTCCTTCAAACAATACCTTTGCATCAGCGTTTTGCATTGTCTCCTTAACAAGGTTCGAACGCTTTGTATTCCTCCCTGCCACTCGCGAGGGAGCCGCAGCAGACCAGAACAGGACTCCTCGTGACCAAGAATTAGCTAATGATGAGTGAAAGGGCCTCTGTGTGTTTGGGCTCATAAATATCTGTCTTTCTGTGTGCGAGTGTCTGTCTGTGCTTTAACGCACTGCAGGCAGAGGAGTGTCTGCCAAGCTGCGATTATGCCCATGGTAGCTGCTAGCAGTCGTGTAATTATGAGCGCCTTATTGTTGCCGCTCTTTAAAAGACACACTTTCATTGTTGCTAAGATGAGCGATAAAACTAGGAGGGAAGATAAAAAGGCATACAGACAGAGAGATAGAGTCCACCAGGGATGCTGGAGGGGACTCTTGTTCTAAATTACGCCTCGGTTTTGTGAGAGAGAAAAAAAAAAAAGACGTTTAATTGTTTTTTTTTCCCCTCACATATTTTTGTCTGAGCATATCTCCTATTCATCCTTTCTCTTTTTTTCTTTTTCATCAAATGACTCATCCGCTCTCCCCTCTTTTACTCGACCCCCCCACCCCCCCTCCTTTCGGCGGCTCTCTCCTCAAATTTCCTCTTCCTTACATCACATACAGAAAATCAAAACATTGGGAGAATGAAGGTAAAAAGGAGGTGTGTTAGTGGAGTGGCTTACATGCAACTCATCTCCCAGAGAGGGGTTTTTTTTTTTTTTGCCTCTCGTTCTTCTTCATTGGTGTAAAAGTACAAGGCTGACAGAATGTTCAAAGTCTTCAGGATCAAAGAAGAGCACTCTGCTTTTCTGAGTGATGGGGGTGGGATTGGATCCAGAGGGTTAGCTAGTGTCAGACCGCATCATGCCTCTCTTTTCTCTCTATCCCCCACTGTCAGTCTTTCTCTTTCCCCTTGTTCTTCTTCTCTTTTGCTGTCCCCCTCTACATGTTTACTATATCTCGCTTTATCTCTTTCCCCCTGCCTCTGTTTTTTTTTGTTGACTTGCTCTCTCTATCTGTCACTCCTCCCGCGTCGCTCCTCGCTATCTCTCCTCCTTTAGCCCGTGCTGTATCTCTCCCCATCTCACCTCCTCTCTTCCATCCATCTCCTCCACGGCTCACTGTCATTACCCATCCCGTTTTTTATCATTTATGCAGTTTTCTATCTTCCCTCTTCACTCCATCCCTCCCTCCCTCAACCTGCGCCTCTGTCTCTCCCCCGTCTCTTTCATTTCCCATGGAGGCCCATAAGGCTGATGGCTATTCTAATCGGCTGTAGCAGTTTCAAACGTGGCATGACTTAATTTCCAAAGTGATGGTAAATGATAAATCAAAGGCACCGTTAATATTAGCGCCGGAAGGAATCCAAGTCCTTGAGGATGCATACTTTCCACTGGAGGCCTCTTTCTGGGTGGGTACAATGTAGCACTCACGTTTTCAATTAGGCCATTTCCATGTTGCACCTCCAAGCAAAAATCTTGGGTCTAAATCACACTTTAAAGCACCCGAATGAGGTTTACTGTGCAGATTTTTGGTTAACATGCACAGCGGTTCCTCACAATGTGAGTCGACCTTATGTATCGTGCAGCTTACCGCTCTGTCGCCACTGTTTCTCATTAGTGAGCACAGCGAGTTGTCAATAAAGTAGAAATGCACAAAAATCACCTCCAAAGTGGTGATGCCATCTTCCCCTGAATGGTTTCCTGTATCGACAGTCAGACTGTTGGCTTGGTAACATGACGGGGCTTGTTATACTGATGACATCTATTGAGGCATTCAGGCCATTTCTGCACTCAAGCAGATGTATTTTGAAACTGAAGTCTGTTCCTTTTTGTCCTTTGTCCTGTAAATCATAGATATGTCGTTTGTATTCACCATAACCAAATATGGCCATTTTCTCATCTGACTTCACCGTCAGCACAATGGCATTCTTTGTCAGTGCCTCCCAAAATAATTAAAGGCTGCTGACATAGCAAAAAAGATTTTCTAACTATTTGCTGACCTGTTACTGCCAGTTACATAGGCTTCTTGTTCACAGTTAACTTGACATGAAATCAACCGAAATGTACAGTAATCTTTCATACTATCTCTCGATGTTGGTCTAATTCATTACAACAGTTTTCATTTGTTATTTTGCAAAGTCAAATCAAAGCAGTGCCCACTGTGAAGCAAACCAAATGTCCTCATACAACCAAAGTAATGCTGCTAAATAGCACTAAAAGTGGTCATTTGACATAGCAGAACTACTTTTGGTGCTTTACAGCAGAAAAACTGCACAGGACCACACATGATTACGAGCCAAAGATACATTAACATTTCTTGTTTTAGTATACACACCACACCACAGATGAAAAAGGCGACGTTTAACCCCCCCACACATGAAACATGAATACAGAAATCAAATGTCAAGCAGTTGTGGAGAGTTCAGAGTTGCAGTTCACAAAGACTTGAAAATGTGACTCTCGGTTTGAATGCATTTAAAAAGACACGCTTTGTTCACCCATCCATCCACCCTGACCTTCTTTCCAGGATGTTCTGCAGTCCTAATAGCAGTGTCATGCTACAGTATGTCTGCCTTTGGCCAAAAGACATAAACATGGGTCTTCAGCAGGTGAACCGCCACAATGCTGTCTCTCCTCTTCCCGATGAAACTTTCACAGGCATTGGCACGTACGTCTGTGAAGCAGCAACTCACAAAGCCAACTTTGTGTTGTGCCCGTCTGTGATCGCTGCTGTCACTGACATAACTTTCTGTTGTAACTTAATAACATAATTTTAAAGATTTTTTGTTTATTTTTTTTTCAGTTTCTTCAAAACAGGAGTTAAACTTTGCAGCAATGACGTTGTAATCCTACAGTATACTTATGCATCTATTTGCTGTGACTTGACAGGGGACACCTCATGCCCAGCTGAATTGATTGGGGTGTTTATCACTTTTTTCAGATAAATTGTGTATCCATTCAGTCTCACATTCTTTACATATAATCAACATTGTATTGTTTCTCATATGAAAGGAAGCAGACTGAAAAAATGTAATAACTGCCTTATTGTTTTCGGAGTTTCAGAAACACGCAGCTGATGATCTGATCTGGAATCTCTACTGCGGATAGGAGCGTGTTCACATTTTTCTGCGTTTGTGTGAACATCATTTTAATGACAACAAGGAAGAAAGGGAATTTTGTGTGTATTCTGAGTCTTTAATCATTTGACAGTCAAATGTAAGAGCCTTCTTTTCAAATAATTAAGAACAAACTAAAAGATTTATTTGAACAGGAGTGGGATTACGTTATGGAGATCACAAATTTGTAGTGAGTAATGCACCACAATCAAACCCTAATTCTAAGAAGAAAAAAAAATGGATGTAATTTTGCACGAACGCTTAAATCTGCCAAGGAGATGACACAGATGATGACACAGTTGTTGGCGTCAGCTTCTTTGTGGTCTTTTGAAATGATGCTCAGCCTCATAGATATGAGACCTGTAATAGCTTTGTCAAATACATGCAATTATGGGGTACAGATGAAAGGCTCGACACACCCCCACGGGCACACACACACACACACACACACTGGCACATTGCTCTCCTTACATACTGTGAAAAACGGGTTGCCAGTCTGTATCTGACTCTGACATTATGAGAACACCAGGTGCTCTGAGCAATAGTTCTTCCTCCCTAATGTGTCCCCTTGAAGTGTGTTGCTTTATGACTGTCCGTGTGTGTGTATGCGTGTGTTGCCGTATGTGTTACAATTGGAGGAGAGACAACGGGGTTATGGAGCTGTTCCCAGAGCAGTGGCAGATCTTTGCACTGTGGCATCGCTGCCTCTCGGATAATGTTGGTACAATACAGGTCAGGCTAATCCAGCAGAGAGAGGAGTGTGAGTTTGTGTGTGTGTGTGTGTGTGTGCGTGCGTGTGCATGCTCATGTATGTGCACCTGCGTATTGCAACAGTTTGTGTAGAAGAATATATCAGCCAACTTTGTGTGAAGAATTCCCCAAGGCTCTCTCCCTCTCTGTCTCGCTTCTCTCTTTGCATCGCGGGCCAACCGTCCACTTTGAAATGCAGAGCGCGTCGCGTCGAGGACTGTGGCTAAGCCAGGGCTTGATGCTGTCTTTCAGATAGGGTGAACTTTTAAGGAGCTGGGGAAACAGCCGAGTGCTGACGGCTCGAGGAGAGAAAGGGGGAGGTGGCGAGCGGTCGGGATCAGACTGGAGCCGAGCCGGATCTCAGGGGCGAGCCATAAATAAATGAGGCCGGGGCGACCGAGCTGGCCGAGGTCCGGCTGCCTGGCTGCGGGCAGGGAGGAGTTGAGAGCCTGGATGTGGAGTAGCCACGAAGGGTCTACAGCTCCCTAAGCTGATAGGAAGTAGAATGAGAGGAACAGGACAGTTTGAGATTTGTGGAAGTGGAGACAAGGCAAACTCCTTCAGTGTATGGATGGCGGAGTGTGGCCCGGCGGTCGCTTGGCTCTTTAATATTTATGGGTGAATGGGAGCATCGATCGTAGCTTCAGTATTCAAATCACTGTGATCTGACGTGTCCACCGCTAATGATGTGTCTCGCTCAGGGAGAACATAGATTTGGTTTGTAAACAAGGCAGCATGCCTGCCTTCCTCTCAACTTCCTCTCCCTCCCAATACGATTAGGAGTGTAATGGGGACATAATAGCATGGCAGACAGAAACGGTGCTCAAACATACCCATCTACCCCACCGCCCCACCGTCTACCGTCCCCTCTACTCCACCCTTTCCAAGCCCCGCCACCCTGCCATTGCTCTAACTCTAATTCTGTCTGTCTCCGCTTCTGCTCAGGGAAATACAATCAGAGCATAAGCCATTGACAAATTCCCATTATATGCAATTTCATGGACGATAAACCCATTTGAAATCAGAATGATCCCCTGAATGTATGCATGCAGCTCCCCCAATGAGCTAATTATGATTTTTTTTCTTTTCTTTTTTTTTGTATTTACTCTCATGGAACCCAGGAGACAAATTTTGTTTCTTGAAATGAAACTGGACAGAAATGAGAGAGAAATGTCAGTGAGAACAACAATGGAAAAAAGAAAGAAAGAAACAAAAAAAATGGCTTTGTCACAAAACAAGTTTTGTCGGAGGCAGAGGTTTTTAGGGGGAAAAAACAAACAAAAAAACCCACATCTTATCCTTCAGCACAAATTTGCCAAGATATTCAGTGTTTGCAACTGCTCTCTTAACTGTAATTAGCCTTTCAACCCAATATCATTTTCAGTCATGCTAGAAACAGCAAAAGCTAAATAAGTAAATAAATAAGAAGTTTTGTTTCAAATGTCTTTTTTTGAATTTTGAATTTTGAATTTTGTTTAGCAAAAATAGATGACATTTAACTGTTTCAGTCATGATTTCCAAAGGGTGAACAGTGTAATCATCTTGTCAGCCATGAAATGAAGTGATTGCACATCCTCTCTCAAGCAAAAGAACTTCCCTCTCCTCTAAATGTTGCACTGTGAGTCATATGCGGCGTGTTTTTTAGTAATTTATGCTCATTTTCGAACCAAGTCCAGTCCTGTTCTGTGTTTCATTGACGTAACAAGTCCCATGTGTCCAAAGCTCCCAAGCCTTTATACTGCCGCAATCAGTAGATTAAAGCAGCAAAGCCCCTTAAACATGTACATGAGCGTTCACATAGACACGCCCACACTCTCGCCACAGCAGAAATAGTCATTTAGGCGTCATGGTAAGCTTGTTTTTCTCCATCTATTTTCTGCAGCACATGTTAGTTAAACGTGTTTTAATTTTTCCTTGTTTGTTTTGTTTTGTTTTTCTCTAATTTGTTAAGCATATCTATTCATCACTGATCAATTACTGTATGTGAATGCACATCCCACCGTGTTACACATTTGTTGCTACAACTGTGTGTCTTTACTGTTCAACACAGCAGAGAGTGTCACAGTGACATGTTTTCTCATATTCAAGATTGGATAGATGATTCAAAGACAGTGTCCTACTGTGCATCATTTCCTTTCTCAACAGCCTACTCACACGGACGCATCACACCCCAAAAAAGTGGCACAATCTCATTCTTTACCCAGGATCCTGTAGGATGATGTCTTTTTTGCAATTCGCCCCCTTAATGCACAACATACATCATTTTACCTTTGGTATAAACACTATAAATCTTCTCGTGCTAAGTTGTCTTCCCACCAACTTCACACCCCCTAATGAGTAACACTTTGAATGTTTTCACTGAAATGAATACACGGCACAGTGCATGCATATGTTTCTGTTTTGATGTACATTTCCATTTGAGATATGAACCATGAGTCGCACCAGGCCACTCAGGACCAGCTGCATCTTGCTGCATTGATGATAAATAAATCCTTATGCTTGTCTCAATAAGGCTTTGAATCAGACTGGAGAGCATTAGGATTCAAAACAATTCCATAATTCATAGAGTTCTACATGTTGAGCCCCATGCATGAAACACATACTGGCCCATTGATTATTTACAGCTTTATTTGCATCGGTTGCTTTTGTTTGCTGTGCCACACTTCACTTAAGTTAATGAAATCTCTGCAGAAGATTAGCGGACTGCTCTGAATAGCCTCCAGCCTCTTCGGCAATAGGTTTGAGCAGCACAGTCATTATGTTCCTTATTTTTCATCCATTCTTAGACTGTAAACTCCAGCCTTCCTCTTAGAAACACTGTGATTATGGCATCATCAATCGTTACCGCCATAAACTAATTACATACATCCAGATGCGATTATGCTCCTGCGCATCATGACAGTAAGGGCCACTTTTGACATAATGGTCCATCTCCCCAAAGAACAGTTTGATGATATTGGCTTTCTGATCTATAACTTAGCTCGATTACAGCATCATTCCAATGAGACAGCTAATGTCCCCAGGCAGTTTCCAGGCCCGTCTGGTCTGGCGCAACAGTTGAGATTCAGAAGACGGACAGCCGCACTCCCAGCGGCTCAGCACTCGCTTTTATTGAGAGGGTGGAGATGGTGATTTTATGTGAGTCATTTTTAGAGAGACCTTTACCAAAGTGACAGTGACATTTCTGGTAAGAGCGGCTTCAGTAGGAAATGAATCTTTAAACACCGTCAGCACCGTATGCCACGGTTTTTGAACTCAGTTCTCCATACTCCTCTATTTCAACGTTGTTCCACTTAATATCTGGACTTGAGCTGATACAAACAAGACTAATGGATTATTTGAACCATTGTCTTGCAGACTATATTCAGTGTTTTAAGTCACAAAGGCTGCTATAACAGTCCGGCTTAGAGCTATATTTGTAAGTGCACACAAATGCTTGTTTGACAAATGTATTATATTTTCCCCAATTGTGTCTATGCTGTATTGAAGGATAAATCCAGTCCAAGAAAAAGAAAAAGAAAAAAAAAAGATGATGTGCAAAGCTTAAATTATTGCGCTGTTCTTAAAATCTACTGCACGGTACTACAAGGATGAAATTGGCTGTAGTTCTTTTAACCTGAGCCATCCTGACAGATAATTCCCCTCTCTTGCGTTTATTGCCACAAATTGGTGCTGCATTAAGTTCTATTAATGTAACCCTGTAATGAGCATCACTGCCTTCAGAATGAATGACGGGAATTATCGTCTTTTTATGGCACCCTCATATCTGTCTGAGAATTTCAGCCTTGGTGCACAACACTGCTTCTGTTTTTCTAACTGTCCTCCATTTTATTTCTATTCCACAACTTAGCTTAATTGCATCCTTTGGTACAACTCTAAAGAAAGGGAGAAAAAAATGATGAACTCGCAATGTCTAGAGAAAAAAAAGTGGGTATCTGCAACATGCAAGCCATATATTTGAAAAACACAGCTTTCATACCCAAACATATTTTTCTTGTTGTGCAACAGCCTTTTATCACTGGTTCATCTTCATCTAGAGATGCAACATATATGTTCTCACGTATTAATTCAAGGTTACACTATCTCATTACTGCTACTGCAAATCATATGAAAAGCTTATTTACTGAGGGAGCAAAGCACAAATATATACCTGCAAATGCACATATGGAAACAAGCTGTAAAAGTGAAAATAACACTGGCAATAGCCTAATTATTATCATGATGCTCTGTGAAGCTGTGCAGTCAGAAGGTATCGAAACCAAAGGTTTGGTCTGTTTTGGAAATCAGTCAAGCAACCAATCAACTAAAATGCCATGATTGTCAAGGGTTCACAGCAAGCAATTTAGAACAGAGAAGGACAACTTTTTAAAGGGCCAAACACTCCAACAACCAAATAAGGCCCTGGATACACACAAACAAAAGATGCTTTGTTCTGGGCAGCCATGAGACGAGGATTTGAGCCATTAAGTGTCTTTCACTGCAGTGGCCTGTGATTGGGCGTCATTTCTAAATCATCAGCCAAAGTGCTACAGGTTGAGGTTTCCATCCATCCTGCTCCATCCAAGTGGAGTAATAAACAGTAAACAATAAACAGTAATGTGAAAACAGCACACCCTTTGAGAACTATAAAGTAATATCAACATAATACATGAAGTGATATGACCTTTAGACTTTTACTTGAAGTCAGGCTCAGAGTTCATCTACATCTAGACTATAGATGCAGATTTATATTATTAATTAAGAAACTATTTCTACAATCATTAAAGCCTATTCAATGGTAAATGTCGTTTCCACTTGGTTGTAATGATGATTATCTGGTAAGTCACATCTGACAATCAAAGCTGAAGATATCAGAAATAATTCAAACTGAACCTGTTAGTAGCTCTCACGTGCCTTTTCGGCTGCTGAACTGATCGAATCTGCTATCGTATTTCAAACATTTCACACACTGACTGGGAGAAGTTGCTGCTCAGTCCCAAATGTCTAAGATCACGATTACAATAATCAAAATATTAATGACATATGATTAAAGTATGACTGAAAACTGCTTTTGGTCAGTGCTGTGCTGAAAAATTAGCCGGAATTGTTTACTGACCGACAGACCCATCACTCTTTTGAGAGCAGCAAAAACAAGCAATGCCGGCTAACTTTTACAAACAAAATAATACAACAGTGCTGATTCTTGCCTTGATTTTAGGGGCTAGAGTTTAACTTCAAAATAAGTGGCAGGACATTTAATATTGTACAAGGTTGCAATGCTACACTTTGGTTAAGCTCGTGATAATAATGGTGTAATTACTATTACTTTATGAGCGCTTGCCTGCTTTATCCTAAATGAATTTGTACCTTATTCATTTCAGCATCATTACAGTATGTGATGCAAGCTCCCTGACAAACCTCATTTCAGACAAAATCTCACCACTGAACTGCATCTTTTGAGGAACTTCAGTTCCAGAATGGGCCGAGAGGGAAATCACAGTGGATGATTACACAATCAGCTTCTGTTTTAACAAACCGGACTTACACTCACAACAATTCAAACAGACTACTAACGCAGAAGAAAGTAAAATTCTGTCATGCATTCACATAGATCTAACCCGTGTGTATTTTGAGTCGTATGGTTGCATCAGCGGCAGAGTGAAATCCTGCAGCACTTAGCCCTTGGATCACCGTCAAAATGGATCTTTCTCAACTTCCCAACGGACGTGAAGGCATCTGATTTTCATGGGTGCAGAAACTAGAGAACAAACACACATGCATACGCACAGTTGTATGAGTCAGGGGGCTCTTGTCTCCATCTGTTTCAAAAACTGGGGTCAGTACTTTTGCTCAGATGAAACGACAAAGATGATGAAGCACGGAGCAAGAACAAACCTTGTCTGTTCAGTTTGACTCCCAGCAACATGTGCTCAGTCAGCTGTAATAAAATGCTTGTTATTGCAGCGTATTGCATTCACAGTGTCTCAGAGTATGATTGCACGTGTTCAAAAGCTCCCAAAGACCAAATAATGCAAAGGAAAAGTTTAGTGGTTGCAGTGCTGATGTATTTATGTTAAACTTGAAGTACTTCACATCATTTTTTAGCTCCAGAACTCAAACTGTCCAAGGAGCGCTTTCTGTTTTTTGAAGTACGCACGGCTGTTATAAAATATCAGCCATACTTCAGGAAAGTTCAGCTTTATGTAGACATAACAACTGTTCACTGAGCAGCTCTGTAATTCTCGCCAATATTATTTTTGGACCAGCAAGTGCCTTTGTTCTCGTTTACTCCCTTTTCTCGTTTCTCTCCAGAATAGTTCTGATGACTGTAACAAAGAGAATTAAATATGAGTGGCATGTTGGCTAAATATGAAGAGAACAAAGTGGGACAAAGAAATACCATACAAACTATTAATTAAATTACCAGAAAGCTTGTTTGACTCCTACTGTATTTAGTTAAGACTTTTTCTCTTCCTTTTTACCATTTTAATAGGCCTAATTGAGCTCTCTCGGTTAATTCAGCCATGATAACTATAGGATGGATGAAAACTAAAAGAAAAAAAGAAAAAAAAGCTTTCTTCAGTGCATACTTTTGAGCTTTCTTAACTATGTTCGCTTTGGGTGTTTCTCAAAGAGTTCACTCTGTTTGAAAAGAAGTTGATTCGTTAACTTGTGTGGGGATTAAGTCTTCTTTTGCTCTGAGTAGATTGGCAATCTGGTGAGGAAGTCAAGCCTGAGGAGAAAACTGTTTGGCTTTCTGAAGTTAATATGACACAATTTCATAGACAGACATGTGTTTTTATCTACCATATCCTAATTGTGTGCTATGTTGTTCACTATTTCATCTTTTTCTTGACAGCAGGAGGTCACAATGGCTTGTTAGACGAAAACTTAAACTTCTTTTTTTTCCCCTCTGGGATGAGTACGAGAGCAAATCATTTATCAGTTCTTGAGTTACTGCTTGTTTTTTTTTTCTTTTTTTTCATTCCTTTCTTTAGGTCTAAACAATTGCGTTTGCATAACCCTGTTTAAAAGATTGCCAAAGGTAAGACATAATGGTAATGGAGTTAATAGATGATGTAGGTGCACAGGGACATTTAAGCAGTTTTAGCTGAGATTCATGTTTTCTTCCAGAGCATGTGTATTAAAGTAGTATAATTTTGCTCAACATGCTTAATCACTTTCTGGTTCCACTCTTATATCTTGATTGTAAATATGAAGATACCACCAGCCGCCAGTTTGCTTTGCACATGGACTGGAAACAAGGGAACATGGTCTGACCAATCTAAAATCCTCCTTACCAGTACCTCTAAAAGCTGACTAAATAATCTGTCCTTGAACTGTGCAGAGTGTAAGAACAATTGGTGATGTAAATTGCTGCAGTAACTTCCTGGAGTGTCTGTTGCTCCCAGCCGGCACAGTTCAGCATACACACGCCCCATAAAATAGTTTATTATAAAAGATATCTCTGTAGGTATCTCGGTGCATGTGACAAATAAATATCCTTGAGTCCTTGAATAAAGATCCTTGAAATCATGCCAGAAAGCCAGTAAATCTTTGGTGTGTCGTCACTTTTTTTCTCTAAATGAAAGGCATAACGGTGGAATATTTAACTTGGCAGTGTTTAATGCTGCTTTGTTTGTTGCATTCTCCATTCAGTATTTGAAAAACTGGTGAGGGGAAGAAATTGGCGAGCCATTGAATGAAATGTTTGGAGCTTGCTGGTGAATGCAGCGTTGATTCAGTTAAGTGTTCGCTCCTTCATAATTGCAAAGTTGTTGTACTGTGCTGTGCAGTGTGGGATAAAAGTAGTTATTTCAAGTGTTTTGCCAGAGCCATTATTACCAGAAATTGTCCAATAATGTGAAACTGTTGCACATCTATCTTTGGGATTTGATTATTTATTTTATTTCATTTTATTTATTTATTTATTTTTTACTACAAGCCAATTCCAGCCAAACACAGATGCTGGCAAAGTTAGACAGCTCACAGCCCTGCGAAAGAAAAGCAATCAATCAGCCAGGCATCAAAAGAGCACATACCCAGCATCTAATGAATCACCACACTGGAAGATTTCCTAATCGCTGTGTAGCAGAGTACAGACCGCAATAATGATAGATGGCTAAACTCTTCAACAGCAATGATTTTTGTTGGATTCACAGTCAGTAAATTAGTCGGATAGTGTCCTGAATTGCAATGCAACAATGGTGATTTGAACTACAGAGCGATGAAGGGTGCTCATGTCTTACATTTCACAATGTTGCTATTACTGTACAGCATTTCCATATGGATCACTACCACATCTCTGTTACACTTCTCTGTGGTTGATGGATATATCTTTGTTTTTTTTGTTTTTTTCATCTCAAGACCTTGTTTTGACTTGGGAGCTTGACAGTTCCGTGTCATGCTTTTAAAAAATGCTTCTCCCGTTTTGAGCAGCATGTCATAATTTGTCTTATCTGAAGAAAGAATCTGCTTCACAAGACTAACAGCCCCCCCTGACAAATGAAACGACTTAAGAGGACGCTTGGCAATGCTTTAAAAATGCCATTGATATAAAAATAGATACAGAGATTTCACTCGTTTTCAGGGCCTTTTGTGAGACATCGATGCTAATCCCTTTAGAATATTAAAGTGTATGTCTCGCGTGTCCTAACAGTATCATTCTTTTTAAACAAACCAATACTGGTCTTTTAATTCTAGATCAGTCTGTTCTGTGGGGTTAGAATAAAGCATATGTTTGAGATATTCATTTTGAATTTAACAGGGATTTCAGCCCATTGCTTAAGCCCCATCATTTTGATGAGAGACAGCCAGAGCATTATTAAAATGATAGGAAACACAGAACAAGGCCGAGGATATGGTAAAAAGCATAGACGGTGCCTCTGCCGACGTGAGCTGAGGAATTTTTGTTGTTTTGTTTTCCACACAGGACCAGTATGAAATGTGAATTCATGCAGGAGACTGCAGTGTCAGCGGCAATGAAACATCCACGGCTTGTTTTTCAGCAATAGATATTCAAGAGTTTCCATTTTGAGATCAATTATTGGAGCACAAGAGAAGATAACACAGGCTGTACAGTCTTTGATATTCCTTTTCAAGTCGCCTACTCAAGACTTTGCCACAAGAGATTAGAATAGTTTCCAGAGAAGCTAAAAATGACCCCTAAAGTGTCCATTCTCGTAATAGATGCTATAAACCTGATTAATTAGGCCATTATATTCTGTGGAAATTTAAATAATTTTCTTTGAATATAATAACTGGCTTAAAGATTCACTATGGAATATTCATTCACTGTGTTCCTTTATTTGCATTGTGAAGTAAAGGATTGCTCTCCAGCTCTCAGTGTGTGGGCTGTTTTCTGCATAATGGCAGTTGAAAATGTCCCCATCACATTTTTAAGGTCTCATTTTTTACCCTTCCAACTGTGCTGATGATGACGTGGAATCTCAATGACTTTCAGACATTGCCGATTTTTAATTTTTGATCTGCTCCTTCAGTCCTCACAAAGGTTTTCTGTTTTTTTTGTTTTTTTTTTCTGAAGGGCTGGCTATCTGTCCCTCTGTGCTACAGACAGACAGTCGGCACTGAACAATCAAGTCTGCCCATTCAGCCGGCTTTATAATTAGTCCTCCATGAATAGGGCCGAAACAGGAAATTTCTACCTCTTAGGACAGTTTCACACTTTCCATATTTGAAAACCAGCTTAATTGGGGCCAACTCTGTTGCTATGAGATCCAATAGAGGGACATACAGAAACACAGCAGAAACAGACATTCCCACATAAAAGCAAAGCCGTTGGCTTTGATTCTCAGGCTAGATACAGTAGCTACGAAGGAAACTTTCTGTTTAAATAATGTCTGATAGATATGCTGTCTCTGTTGTCCTTCACATTGGGTTTGTCCTACTTTAAAACACTCCAGCGCGTATTTTTTTCAAAATCCAGGAGTAAGGTCCTCAGATGATTTATTGTCCATTTGAACTGGCAAAGATAATACGCTGTATCATTATAAATATGGAGGGAAAAGTGCAGTGTTTTGTGTTTTTTGTTTTGTTTTTTCAGATAGGGCATTGTATTGCTTGAAGAATAGTGCTTGGGGAAAATAATACTAATGACGTGAATGAAGAGCCAGAAACAAAACCACCCACTGAAGAACAGAGAATCAAAGATTGAAGCCATGACATTTTTTTGAATTAATTAATTAATCATATACTGTATTGAATAATCCATTATTTAGAATTATTTTTGCTTCAAAATGTGCTTATTGTGCTATACAATGTCATGTTAAGTGACGATGCCTTCTGTGTTAAATGAAATCATTGAAAATAAGTAATCCTCTGAAGTTTTTTCATGCAATCAGATGACACATGACATGCTCTGATTTATTCTGAACCTTAAAATTAAGTTAATTAATGTCAGAGTGTATCTCTAGAATTACTCTTGTACTGTACAATTACTACAAGTCAGTCTAGCCTCCTTTGTTTAAACATTAAAATCAGTGGCTTATAGTACAGTGGATGATAGGCAGTCACTTACTGTAGGTTGGCAACTTGCTTGGGGCGGCGGAGCACTGCATATTCATTTTAAAGTAGTTACAGTCCATCAGCAATACCGTCTTCCCACTGGGCTCAGCAGCAGAACACACCACACAAAAGAAGCGCTGCTCCGCCCTCTCACACGTCCCTCCAGGACGACTTCCATGTCGTCCGCAGTCCGTCAAACAGCAGAGCACATGAGAAAATGACAAGTCTATGAGAGTTAAAGTACACTGATGCTAAAGTCTTTTCTTTTCTTCAGGGGGTGTATAATTTAAACGTCTCACTGCACACTGCAACTACATGTACTGCAACAGAGTGCCATTTACTGTTAAATTGTGCTAGCTTGGAACCGTTATTGACGTTTCATTTAAATTGTCTTGCCACAGTATGTGACTACTATACATTGTTAGATCATTTTGCCATATTTATCTTCCAACATCAAATGTTGGCATATAAAAGGTAATGTTTATGCCTCAGAAATATCTTCATGTCAATAGAAGTCTGAGCTCTCTGTTTGCTTGAATTCTGGGTGACCCTGATTGAATCATGAAATATTAATGGCATCAATCTCAGACAGAAACAACAGAATCAAGGGCTAGTTTTATTGTGTGCGTGTGTGAGTGTGTGTGTGTGTGTGTGTGTGTGTGTGTGTGTGTGTGTGTGTGTGTGTGTGTGTGTGTGT
>JBCAUF010000253.1:341860-376835 GCA_038406115.1 Haemulon aurolineatum
ATGAAAGATGGCAAATAATGATATTATAGCAGGGGTCTTTCACATTTTTCAGACCAAGGACCCTGTAGCTGTAGGGATCCCTTACGAGATGAATTGATAGATAAAAAATTACATAATAAACTGGGAATACAGTAATATATGGGGTGGCCTACTGTATAGTGTCATGTCTAAAGATACCTTGTTACAGTTCAGGTGTTAAAATAATATTCATCAACCGACTAATATATTCATGTGTCATGTTTTCATTTTAAACAAGCGTGTGGAAGCAACAGTGAATCCTTAAGCTTAACTGTATCTGAAGATGGCACATACTCCTACCTTAGTACGATGTCTGACCCCGGTGAGTGGCACACAGCTTGTCTGTACAGAGTGGATGGTGGTTGTCAGGCAGAGAGCCATACCAGCCTCAGGCTGCAGTCTCGACCTGTATTTTGCTCTTCAGGTGGGTGAGGGAGGAAAATCCACTTTCACAAAAATACTCTCTTGCAAAAGGCTTATCATTGCTTTTGCCGTCAATTGTGGGAAGTCTTTCTGGCAAGAGCTCCAGACCTGGATGAGCGATCTCGTTTCATGTATGTTTCCGTGTGTACTGTCAGTGGATAGTTGGATGAGCTGGTCGTCCTCCGTTACTGTCAATCTTGAGCCATCTGGTGCGTTATCCCCGTGCCAGGAGTCTCAGCCTCGGGAAAGTACTTCCCAAACTGACTCTCGAATAACTCCAAGTGCACAACAATTGGGCATGTTACATGAGGCGAGAGCACAGCAGACAATCATGAGCCCAACTCCTACAGTACCATGTCCTCGGATAGAAACATGCAAAAATTTCCGGCTGTTACGTGCTCCCTCTATCTTCTGGTTGTTTTGAGAAAGGCTTTCATCCTGTCACGTGACTGGATGGTTTGTGTATTGCAGCCTAGCATAGACTAGTTGAGTCTGTTCAATTTAGAGAAAACGGCAAGGTATGTAAGTTTAGTGACCCACATATGTAACTGAAATATGTAGGCAGCTCTGCACAATTGTTTTTAAGTAAAAACTATGGGATAGGTTTGAATAACTCCAACATATGTAATGACATTGTTTCAGAAAGCCATTGGGTCCATAATGTCTGTCAACTCAACACTCATTGCTTTGGTAAAAAGTGGCTTCCTGTATAGCATGCAGTGTATCCACATTCTGTGCTATTAGTTCACTTTTTAAACCAGCCATTGGATCTTGCACCACAAGTACATAGTGCAACACATTTTGCCTGGCTAATTAATTTCCTCCGCTTTTCAAATTTCAGAACGAGCTTGTAAGTTTGTGAAGCGGAACAGACAAAAAGTCCTCCTGCATTTCCCTTTTGATTGACACACCACACACACGTCCACATGTCCGCAGAATTTTAACTCAGCTTCTTTACCAGTTGCACCGTGACATCAGATGCCACGTCATCAACACAGTGAGCAACATGTCTGACAACAGTATAATTTTAAATTTATTAACATAGGCTAGTCATAGCTCTCAAACATTGTTTTACACAATTCATTTGCTGCGGACATTGTTAAATCCTTTGCAGTCATCTATGTTTTTTGAATGGCAACTTGATAAGAGGCACCTCGAGCTTGCTCACCAACTTTAGCTGATTGTCTCGTCAGTTGTTAGCCTTTGAAAAATCTGAGATGAAGCTTGGAAGTGGCTATGGGTTGTCTCAAAATGATGCCACAACTTCTGATGGCTTCATAGCCAGCAGCGCAGAGCAGGTGAAACGCACTGGCAATTCAACACCCGCAGTCTCCTTGAAGGTAAATCCAAACCTAAGATAAATCTTTCAATATTCCTACTAGAGGCGCAGTGTAAAAAGATGTTCGTGATGTGTGTTAGAATCACCCTGTGCGCTTTTGCTTGTGATTCGGGAGGTGGAGGGTACATCTGAGTCTCTTGCTAGAGAAGTTAAAAACAATCCATTGTGGCTCACAAGAATGTTGGATTTATGTTTAGGGCTGTACCGAATAGTCGAAGCATCAGAGTTTCATTCAGCATTCATTCTGTTTAAAGCTGGCATTTCTTGCAAATAAAGTTCAGCTCACTGTATGAACTATCAGAGAGAAACGATCATTACAAAGACAGAAAAGAAACGAATGAAAACAAAAAAAGATGCAGAGAGTTCTCTACCACATTTTGCTGTCATCTATGGCCGTGTCAACTTCTCTGTCCTATCTTCAGGGTGTCTCTCTCTCTCTCTGTGCAGCTCAACAGCCTCACACAGAGCGGACAGCTGAGCAGAGTTATCCCTTGGGGTTATGATGTCATAAAGTATGACATTATTCAAAAATTAATTTGAAAAATAAATAAATAAATCTTGGGCACAGCCCTATTCATGTAAATGTAAATCTGTCTTTTCAGACATACTTTGATTTTTGAAAAAAAAAAAACAAGACAAGCTTGATCAAGCAATAATTTAGGGGCACCCTGCAGTATCTCTGAGGACTCCCTTGGGCTCGTAGACCACTGCTGAAGACCCGGGTATTAGAGGATAAAATGAGTTGCTCTTAGGTTTGTTAAGATTAATCCCATCTGTGCAAATGACTATGGAAGCAATTAGTGAGTGAGGGAAGAGAGCCAGGTTCTGCGGATGGCAGCAACTTATCTTATTGAAAAAAAAAAAACAAGAAGCAAATGCCCTTACTTGTGAAAAACAGCTTATTCATGTGCCGTTTGCCACAGCATTAAATGTCAGCATGCAGCGGCTCCAGATTTTAACATCTGTCCCAAAAGTGCATTTTATGTACTCTCCAATTCAGTCCACTGCTTGAGTTGATAGGCCACGCTAAGTTATGTGCGTTGATTCTCAAGCATCAATATGATAATCCCACAATGAATTTGAATCTACATGATGAAAGTAGCCTTTATGGTTCAGTGTCATTATCTTAAGTGCGTTTTCAGCTGCATAGCCATATTCTGCACTGGGAGAAATATTAGTGAAATGTAATGTGCACCCCAAGGACAACTGTTTGGATTTGTTTCAAAGGCTTGTCGTAAGTGGCCTTAATGGCAACATGTTTTGATCTGCATTATCCCACAGTGTGTTACTTTCCATTTCAAAAGAGAACGATATGAAAAGGCCACAGTGTTAAAGGTGTAGGAGATTAATTAGAGTCTCTCTCTTGAGCATTTGGCATTTGAAAAAAAAATGGGGATGACTCCATGGCCTACTTGCTTTATGTTCCCCTCTGATTTGTACAGCATAAATGTGTCACTAAAAAAAAAAAGAAAAAAGTTTAACTGAAAATACTTTTTCAGTTTATACAGTGTGCTGTCATTAGATTAACTTTTCAGTATCTGCATTAACAAGCAGTAAAAGAGAAAAGGAAATCAGCGCTGCCTGTCTCATTTGCCATTAATTATTCCCATTCAATTCAATTTAATCCTCTACCCCATGAAACAACATTGTTTTCAATTACTGGAATCTCACTCGCGCCTCTGCATGGCATACAATTACCTCCAATTAAATTAGATCCCCTGGTGAGCAGCTAAGGTATTGATTGCTGCAAGCCCCCCCATTCATGAGCCCTCCTACAGTCCACCTTCTTTTTAAAAAATGTACCATTGACCTGCAACAAAGCCTTCTTGTCAGCTGCCACCTATGGGCTTGTAGAGAGCTTGGCCTGACCCAGGAGTACATCGCAGGCTTGACTAATTCATTATTACCTGGTGTTCAGCACTTACACTACATTAGCTAAAGCGCTGCGGTGCAATCGCATTTAAAGGCTGTTTGTGTATAAAGGCTGTCTCATCACCTGAGGACAGGGGGTGGCATTTACCAGGGTTTGCTGGCAGCGCACTCAGACAAAAAGTTAAAATCAAATAAAACCTTAAGAATAAACTGAAGGTTAGTAACCTATGTGTTTTCATGGCTTAGTTGGAGTTTCTGCAGAATACCACAGGGGAAGCTTTGCCTCCTCTACAAAATTATGCTGAAATGGAATCTATAAACTCACTGCTTGTTTCATCTATAAAACTCGATAGAGTTTTTGTGCAAGAATCAATTCATGTAAATACAAAAACATACTAGAGGATGAGAGGATCATTTAACACCATGTGACTTGGTTTGAACCAATGGATCACTCAGATAAGTCAGTAGTAGGAGTGGCTGAGTTACTCAATCTGAAACACTTACATAAATCCACAGCCAGTTTAAGAGAGCCCAGTCATCCCAAACATTTTCCATTAATGAGATGGAGACATTATTGCATCAGAGTGTGTATATATTACTATAAAGTGGCATCACAGACACCTATATGTATTTACTGATGAAAGGCCCTCACATTAGTGACGAGTTTCGGGAGGATAATCTTAGCTATACTGTTAATTACGACACCCTGGTTTTCTCCAGTAGATGCATTGAGCTTCTTTATGGCTGATATTCATTACTAAGTGGGTGTTGCCATGCATTTTCAAAATCATTTCAAGCCTATGTGCCCCCATCTTTAAAATGATTCATATTTCCTTACAGCTCCATTATGCCCTATCCATAACTTTGTTGTTTATGAATAGGAGTGACTCAATCCTTGGCCCGAAAGACATTTCTACACCGCTTTCACACCCACATCTTAGGTCTGTTTTTTTTGTGCAAAACAAGCATTTCAGATACCCGGAAAGTTCATAAAAGTTGTATTAAGTTTCCAATCTGTTTAATTACTGTAGGCCCTAAAATGCAGGAGTTTGTAGACATTTGCATCTCATTCCTTCGTCTCACAGTGCTGGAGGACGCAACGCAATGTGGTATGCCTCAAGTAAACATTGTACCCAAAGACTGGGAACAGGTGGCCAAGTACAAATACACAGTCCCTTGGAGAGATGGCAGTAACAGCCTTCCTTTGTGTCTTCAAACAGAAAGGGAACAAAGGAAGGAAACCGCTCAGCCTGTTTAACCATGGCTTGGTTCAGAGTCTTATAAGCTATTGCGCGCAAATAATGTCTGTTTTATTTCTTGAGGGCATTTTCATTCAATTTTTATATCCCCGCAACAGAGGCTGTCAAAAATAAATCATACACAGGAGATGACGCTGTTTTGAGTTGTGTGATATATTTGGCATTTCCGAAGAGAAGCGAGTGAGAAAATTGTTGAGTTTTTGTGTTAAGGCTTGTCTTTGTGTCATTATGGTTTCTGCATATACCTGCACTCTGTTTGTTTGTGTGGTGTGTGTGTGTGGCCATTTTCTCATGTTTATGTGTGTGTGAGAAGCCTACTGTACCAGGGTTAAAAGGATTAGAGAATTGTATGGTTATCCAGTCAGCCGTGGCACACCAAAAAAGGCTTGGCGGACACACTCCATTGACTGCACAGCGGACCACAATCGTCCTTTCTACCATATTGCATTATCAAAGAGGTCGTACAGTGCGGCCATGCTGCTCAATTTGGGATGTTTCTCCTGCATACCTTAATCAATACTAACACAACATATTAAATAGAAATGTTCAAAAATCCACAAGTGAAGAACCAGCTTCCTCTGATGTGTGTGTGCGTGTGTGTGTGTGTCTGTGTACGGAGGTGTGAGGTGCATCTATCATGCCTGAGTGAACTCTGTCTGACTCACTTTTAGAGCATTGATTTTCTGTTTCATCCTGCATCTTCACATTACATTCTGAATTAGGATATTTTTTATTTTGCCTCAGTGCAAGACTGATTTCTGCAACCTGCACCTAATTGAGCACGCTAACACTTTGATATGCTTTAAAACACACTCTTACATACCCTGCGAAGATTTCCTTGATCCCTTAAATCGCCTCTTACATCTTTTTGAAGAACCACCAGAGGCTATAGCCAACACCTGGTGGTTTTACATGAGTAGACTTTAAATCCGTAGTTACACAACCCAAACCCGCGCTCGTGTTTAGATTTTAGGATGAGGTAAATCTTGTGGTTCTCAGTACAAGTCATTTTGCTTATCAACTAACGGGACTTCTTGCACTGTTAAAAACTTCTACAAGTGCAAAACACTTTAGCAGAAAAAAAAACAAAGGATCCCTCTCCCTCACTCCATAAAACTTTTTCTGTGAAGATCGACCATAGCAGGGCTTGTCCGAGCTCTAGACACAAAGCCCCTCTATTTTCATTCCGATTCAGACAGAGGCTCATACTCACCAAAGATTTCTGCTTAAGGGGCGACAAAGGAGAGGTAAGCTATTCACTGGCTGTACACATTGTGTGGAAAGTGTTCCAAATGGTGCCTGTCATTGACTTGACTAACAAGTCCATTCAGAGCATCGACTTCCGCCGAATTATTGTAGATGCTTTCCATTGTGACATGAAAACATTATGCAAAGAGTTGAGCAATGCAGAATAGCTGCTGTCAGGCAAGCAAAGGAACGGTTTTTCATGCTGGAACACCCCCAATGCAAATTGAGCTTTTTGGGCGTAAGGGTGCTGGCCTTGGAGGATTAGCCTGAAAGTGGAGGCATCCATTTTGTGCTCACTGTCGGTGATAAATGGGCCCATTCTCGGCAAAATAAGACAAGTAATCTGCGATCTTAGCTCATACAGCCGAGTCAAACGATGTATGAATATATGCAGAATATATGCAGAGCTCCCATGCCGGGCTGTCGAGTTGAATTTGCTCCTGGAGTTCTTTTTGCGATATGCTATTAGCTGTCCGCAAAATATATGTGTCATGTTTGTACAACAACATCCTTAGAGTTGCTGTCTAACAGTCAGCATTTTCAAACTGGCCCTGCAGTACCCCGCTGGGCTCTCTGCTTGATGCTCGTCCCACTTCTACGCTTACTTCGATCATAATTCGTCTCGTATCTGCAGCCGCGCTCTCCTCTCTATTTACTTTTTGAGGTCTCAGTTGTCCCAAACTAAGCTGTCTTTAAACCCTTAAATCTGTCACAGACTTTTTAAAAGGCATCAGGAAACTTTTGGCTCCCCAGAGAATGGCTTTTTGGATAATTGGAAATTTCTACCTGAGCATTTCTCAGTGTGTTGGGTCTGTAGTTTCTGTAATTCTGCTCCTTTTTATGGACTACAGGCTTCTCTTTTTCTCAAATTGCTTCTCATATATTTCAGCTTCACCTGCCTGCCACAGTCCACTCTCAGTGAAGTGTGCTTTTTTTGTTGTACAAAAACTGAGCTGACTCTCTTTGAGTGTTTCAGAGGGCCAAGCTAAGGACACACACGCACCAGCTGTGTATACTGTATCGTGTTGTTTATCTCCGAGTTAGCAAAGTGTTTTCCCCCGGGCAGCCTTCCTTTGCTCACCACTGTAGACTTACAGTAGCATTTATGGCCCGTTGCACCATATCTGTCTCATATCTTAGACACGTTCTGAGGGGACTCGATATGAGGAAAACGTTTGTAGAGTTAGACTTTGCAGAATTATGTCATGCGGTGATTTCACAAAGGCAGACTTTGACTGAGGAAAAGTTGAAGATGCAGTTCAGAAGATACAGGAGTTCCTACAGATCTCTCCCACGGTACGCTGTGTCATGCATTTATCATAGGCCCCCTCTGATGGAAAGTTTTTCGTTTTTTTTTTTTTCTTTTTCTCTCTCAGAAGACTCCAGAATAATCCCATTACCCCAAGGACATATGGCAGACCTACGCACAATACCCTTTGCTCTCTGCTGGTAGTAGTTCTCGTGATTTTAGCACTGTGTGCATTGCGCAGCACATGGGAGTATACTGGCAACGGTGATGATAATGACAACAGCGGTGGGGAAGACAATAACAAAAATAACGATCATATGCTCGGATAGGAGGAGGTGCTGGCGCTAATAAACCGTAATTTCAGAGAATATTCAGATTTTAATTATGGCAATCAACTTTTCTCATTATCATCAGCAGTGGGATGCTATCATTAATGTCAATTTTGATTGACTGCGCTGTATTTACCTCATTTTTTGACTTGCTGAAAAGATCTTTTTTCCACCGTTCATCACACGGGGGTTTATTACTTAGTGGTGTGCTGTATCTGAGCAGCGAGGTAGACAGAGAGAGACACACAAAGCCCAGTTGACGGGTGTCATCCAAACCCTTGATAGTAACCACATAAATTATGCACTTATCAACAACTGACATATTGATTATTTTGGAGCACACGGCCTGAAAAATGGGATGTGTAGTAGAAGGTGTTATTGAGGTTTTTGTGTGCTATATATGTTTTATTTTTCCATCGGTGCATTTAGATTTAACATTAATGCAGTGGCTTTGTGCCTTTTATACCTCCATCATGGGGTCAATGCCATCTGCAGGAGGGGCATTGGGTGTAATTACCTCGGCTTTAAGATGTGAAGTTTCACATTCAGAGACAGTGCACAGCTACAAGTCAGCACTATTCTGCGAACCGGTGTCCAAATCAGACGGGAGGAATTCTTTGCAAGGAGAAACACTTGAGTGGCCCTGTCCAGTGTATTCAGTCAGAAATGTCAGCCACTGGATTTAGCAACCAACCTGTTTCTCGCTTTTCCAAGAATATGTGGCAACACTGTTTTTTTTTTTTTTTCTTTTTTTCCCAAACTGCCACCACAGCTGTGAGACTAAATGAAGGGATCACTTGGTTGTAAACCAAACAGTTTGTGAACCCCAGTGATTCTTTCCCTCACAATGTCACAGGACCGCGTTGTTTTGATTATGTAAGAGCTGAGCCACAGAAGAAGTCGAAAGCTTCACGCTGTGCCTCCACAATACTTTATTGACAGTAAGACTAAAATATAACAGCAGAGAGTTTTATCATTTATTGTGATGGTGCGGCACAGCCAGAGAACTTGAAATTTCCCATCCAGGCTTGTGGGAAAAAAAAAAAAAAACACCTTTTGAGTGAACTCTTCTATCTTAGGGAAGTGTATTGATTCCATGAGTCTAAAAGCAGTTTGACATGGTGCAAGATTTACAGCTCCATCCCGCCTGACTTATCTCTGATTCAGTGCTTGTTAATCCAGCATATGGAGTGTAGTGAGGGAGTGATAAATGCTGTGTTTGTATGCTGTGAGGAGAGACAGAGGGAGAGATCACAGGATACAAGAAACAAGACGCTCTATCACAGCCGAGACAAAAGAGGCAGAACCTGAGGGACATGTTTCCGCGTGCATGCCTGCTGCTTCTGACGGTACCGATGACTAAGAGGCGTGCGTGCCACTGGGTTTGCTGCATTTTATCCAAGCCCGTGTCTGCACGAGCTTCTGCACCTGTGTCTGCTTTTAACTGATAACAAAAACGCGAGACGGCTTAAAAACTTTCCCATGTTGCGCTACATGTGCGTTTTCAAGCGCATGTGTGCCTGTGTTAATATTCATGTGTGGGTTTAACATTACAGTGATGTAACGTTCAGGGCTTAAGCATGCGTGTCACTGTCAGCAGCAGTCAAACACAATAGAAAATCCCATTAGCCACAGAGAGGAGCTAACAAGTGAGAGGAGGCCTATTTGATGCAGCAGAATAGCCTGTCCCCTTGTTGCCAAAATGCACCAGGTGTCTTGGTTCGGTCGCTGATGAAGAAACCGGGGACCTTCCTCACCCGCCGAACGCACCGCTTATTTTTTATTTAATTATTTAATTTTTTGGAAAACATAATCAATGCACTTAACCTTTGTGCCACCTCATTACTGGAAACAAAGAGACATGATGCCAGTTTTGTCTATGACACACACGCTGGCACTTGAAAGGAAATCAGCCTCATATGATTTGGCAAAGAGAAAGTGATGAGAGGCAGCGCGAGCAGCGACGGAGGGAGGGAGAGAGAGCAAGAGAAGAAAGAGATTGATCACCGAGTGGGCGGAAATGTCAGTGTGCTCCTGGCTATGCATTTTCCACATGTGGAAGCTGCCATTTGTGCTCTTTTTTTTTTCCACACTTGCGTCTAATGCTCTTGCAGACTTCACCTCACAAGCACCTCCAGTGTCTCTCGCTCTCCCTGGCTTTATGTTGCCGTCCCCTCCCCCCCTCCTGCTCAATTCAAGCACCTCGTTTTGTTTGTCCTCCGTTACATCATTCACAGTTGCGTTACGGACCCTATTCCCGTGAGACTTTATCTTACCTTCCCTTTGTGTTTATGAGAAATGCTTTACCCACATTTTTGGACTAATATAAATCTTTATGATTAAGCTTGAGTCGATGGCACCTTTAGAAATACACATTTCTCTAGTAATGATATTTTGAGTTTTTGCACAGGTTTTTACATGTACATTTCTAGTCCTTTCCTTTAATCCCCAATATCACCCTGCCTGTGTTACATTTCGTTACCTCTCCTCCTCTTGTCTCTCCGTCTCTCCAATTTTCTCCTCTCTGCTTCCTCCAGAGGAAGCCAGCGCTTCTCCTTAATTGACTGGTTTTGTCAAACTCCCATATCCACCGTTCAAGGACAAGGCTGGGAGCAGAAATATATGTGTGTGCGTGTGCAAATGACTCAGTGTGTTTATTGTTGTTTCCCTATGTGTGTGTGCGCGTCTGTGTTTGTGCGCGCGTGTGCGGTTATGTTTGTGTGCATAGCATATTACTGTGCTTTAGCCCCTCATCTAAGCCTCCGCCAGGCGCGTTAGCTCGCCCACCCGAGAAAGCCAGGATTTGCCGGGGAGGCCATAATTACAATCAATCATAAGGCAAAGCCACTTCTGAGAAATGCAGGAGTTTCAGCCTTCAACACCCAACTGCCGAGCAGCATGGGAGCCCGCCAATTACAGCAAGACCAGTAACACTACTCAGCACAGTCACATTGTTGAGTATAGGGAATCAACTGGGCAACAGTCACCCAACATGTATACATATACAGCGAGCAGCAAACACAGCTGGAGGCATGATGTTTTCTTCTATGCTCAGGGTTGTTTGCTGCTGGCATATTTACAGTGTTTACACTTGGTGGACAGCACAAGCTTGAATTCCTCACAGCATGGATGCACATACTGTAGAAAAGCTTTGATGATATTGTACTGTATGACTAAAACTGAACGCTGATGACGCCAGTCATAACACGCCATTATGGTAGCCTAACTGCCTTCAGTTCTTTGTCATATTTTCAGCAGAGCTTATTCTACTTCAGCGTTAGTTTTGCCATATTTAATAGTGAAATAACACAATCACCCTGTCTTATTCTCTGATTAGTTCTTTTGCCAACAAGACGCCTGGATCTATCTTACATAAAACAAAGCCGGTTTGCAAGCGGCTCTTGCATCATCTCTTATTTTGGTCCTTTAAAAAGAACTCAATAAGAGGGCACACTCATGCGGAAGATTTTGCCTCTCTACTTTGATTACAGAGCTGGCAGGTTGCAGACGAAACCTACTTATGCATTTTCTACTGTGGGATCAGTGCGTGCCTGCAGGCCAAGCTTAGTGCCAGATGCACTGGCCCCTATGACAATCTCCCTAATCTGATTAATCTCCATCCACACATCACATATGTACTGTATTTGCGCAACAGTATTTCTTGCTCGTATGTGTGCGTACAGACTATGACCCTCATTAATTGAATGGGGGGGATCTGACAAGGAAGATTCCTAGCTTTTGCAGTAATTGTTTATGTGTGTATGCATGTTCTCTGGAGCACTATTAGTGGATTTGTATTTCTGAATGCCATACGGATGCCTGCATGCATGCGTGTGCATGCGTGGGTGCACTGCGGTGTATGCATGTGTAGATATGTGTGGGCATTCCTCCAATTTTCAGCATACAAGTTAAAGAGAGGAAATTAGAGGAAACATGGGTATGATGAATAAATAAGGATTGAGGAATCGTTATTATTGACACAACATGTGATCTTACCCTCAATGACGGGCATCTCTTGGCAAACAACAAAGAAGTCACTGCAAACATATGCAGGAGCTCTGGGAGACAGAAGTATTATTATCACAACTAAAAGTAAGGCCCTGAACATGCAGCTCTTCTGGCTCTTTCACAGTGAAGATTAGACGCCATTGCGTTTGCTCATTCACACGTTTTGTTTCTGTGCCTGCCTCAGAGTGCGCCTATTGATTTTGTCATTATTATCGTCTTCTCAAAGCAGAATGGAGAAAGGTTGGCTGTGTCTATGTGGCAGGCTGTGAGCGTGGTGCTGTGTGCATTTATTTGTGTACTTATGTGTCCCTCGTGGTGTGCATTGGAGTGTAGAGAGGAAGGGCAAAGGCAGTGGCTGTGTGATTAGCACAGCAACAAGTTTCCAAGCTTATAGCATAGCAGTGGCCTGTTCTGTGCGGTCTCGACGCCCTCTGTTGTGACTGTCTTCTTCAGTCGTTTGCCCTTTATTGTGTGGCCTTTAAACGCTGCCGTTCCTGTCACTGACAAAAGAAATACACCGCACAGTGTTTGTGTGAATGAATAAATGAATGTGAGTGAACCATACAGTGTTACACCTTTAATGGATGTGATTAAGTATTTAAATCACACTGTGGAGTGTCTCTGTCGGAGTGACTTTATGTATTTGTTGTGTAATCATCACCATGCACAGATTTACCTTTGTAAGACCACAGAGACTATCAGCCCTGGGTGTAACCTTTGGCCCCTTAGTTGTTTTTACCATTCCCTTTGATTAAATTTGTATTTTATTAAAAATCAAAAAAAAGAAAGAAAGAAAGAGGGATCTGCACATCACAATAAAAAGCTGTTTTGGGGCAGAAATCCTCTTTGGTCTAATTGATTCCAATAGGAGAGCAGTTCTTCATCTTTATCCTGCCCTGGGAGATAATTTTTAGACAATCTCATTATACCACCTCATATTTCGAAGCACGCTTAGGTTCGGGTACAAATTGTCCTTTCATCTTTTTGCTGTGCTGCTCAACGAGCGCTCACCACCGTGAGGGGAGTGGGAAGTTCACCAATTCATCTAAGTTTTTTATCAATTCCCTTGATATCACTTCTTAATTGAGTGCTGCCGACTCAGTGAGCTGGGGCCAGCTCAGGATACAGCAGAAACAAATTGAGTGGACAGTCTACCCTGCAACCACAGAGGCATGGAGTGTTAGGGAAATGAATCTCCTTAGGACTATTGTGCCAAAGAAAAAAAAAAAAAAAACCTTAGCCGAACTTTACAAAGCTGTCATGCACTGACACTGAGCGCCACATGCTGCGGTAGCTCATGTTTTAACTACAGGGCCAGCAAAGGCCTGCTGGGGCTTATTCATTATTTAGCCACGACTTAAACCCGGTTCCCCTGTCCCCAACATCAAATCTCTCTCGTTCTTTTAACATGTTGTTGCCAACGGAGCTCACCATCCAGCTGGCCCGCATCTTCAAATAAACTAATGGTGTTTTTTGATCCGTAAACATCGTGCACTGGCCATCTGGCGAAAAGCCCCACTTGGCCATGTTGAAGTTTACACAGTGAGAATTGTAAGTGTCCGCAGTGTGAGATGTTGTCAAATCCGACGACTGGATGTTGTTGTGCCTTTAGCACACCTGTTCTGAAGAGCAGGTTCGTTCTTTTCAAGGCACTGAGTACACAGTTGACACGAGAATTGACACATGATAACTCCACCAGGCTTCAATGGAGGCTTCATCCAACTGTTGCAACCAGCGAATATAGATGCTATCTCAATAACAAATTGCACTCTGTAATGTAATTTAATAGTGCCTGTAGTTCTGAGTGTATATGCTGTAGTATAAACTCAGTACACACTGTGTATAAATATCTCCACTGCATCAGCACAGATGACGTTTGACCTCCACAAGCTGAGCCCCAGCTGAAAGGCCAAGCAAACCTGCTGCAGTTTGCCATCCAGCAGGTTTACTGCAGCATTATTATACTCATCACACACACACACATACACATAGACACACACTACCAACACCACCACCACCACCACCCGGGTCCTAGATTATAGTGACCTACATGTGGTGGATATTATTGAACTAGGTTACTGCTAATCAACTGTATGCCCATAAGCATTGTTAAGTTTGTGTGTGTTTGTGTGTGTGTGTGCGCGCACACATGTGCAGAACAGATAAGATTGATCGGCCACATATTGGTTGGCTCGCTTGTTGGTGTGTTGTTGTGAATGTGATTATGTTTCTGTGTGTGTGTGTGTGTGTGTGTGTGTGTGTGTGTGTTTCCGTTAAATTACCAGCACAGCGTTATTGTGCTGCACTATAAAACCAGCTGCGGCTAATGAGACTGTAAACATACGACTGACACAAACTTTTTGGAAATGCCACCCCCTCCTGAAGATTTGAATATTAAGCTTTCTTAGTACTGGCGTCTCCAAACATCCCGCCTTAGTCCGAATCCCCGCCATGCAGTTAGCAGTCATTCAGCCACTTATGCACTGATTTGCACACATATTCATGTACGTATGTAAGGTATATCATATGGCAAGAGGCAGGCAAGTGGTGAGATAGAAATAGATCACAGTGCGGCTGGTGTTGCAGCGACTGAAAACTCATTACTGCTGGCCTAGATACTCACATTTACACCCTTTTCCTCCAGTGTCATGCACACACCTAAGCTTTATATGCATCCACATGAAAGTGCATGCATAGTGCATGCAAAAAGCTGCAGTGAGTTCTCATGCTGAACACAGCCTTCTCTTTCACAGCCACCAAATACACAAATACTATACGAACTCTGCATCCAATATTTATCATATCTCTTCATGTGTCATGGTGCAATACAATTAAACGAGCCATTTTCCTCCAACTCTGTGCTGTTTTGCTCTAATGAAAGGCTAATGGTCTGCTGCAGCTTGAGTGGATTGTGGAGCCTTTTCACACTCTGAATCTTGTTTCTCTTCCCTGAGCTGTAATTGTTTTGACATTGTGGTTGTATGACAGAGTGGTTGTCAGCATGCCTGCATGATAAATTGAAATTCATAGGGAAAAATTGTTCTATGGAGGGGTGGAACGTGCTGCATGCAGATGTAGCAATAAAGAGGGAATATATGATGGAAATAGTGTGCTGTCAGTGGTGAGCGTTTACGTTAGCAGGCTTCTGCCTGTCCACAATGACATCTCGACTCGACTCAACCTACACCTCTCTTTGCATCCCTGTGGTTCCCTCTCCCCACACTCGTTTTTTTTAAAAGTTACTTTAAAGGAGCAAACTCAAATTAAAACTCAAATTACTGAGAGATCACAGTTAAGAGAGGAGAGTGTTTATGCCTTCTGTGTGTACTCTGAAACATTCAGAAGATGTGTTTACTGAGAGCAAAATTCAAAGGGTTGATCACCAAGTGGAAGCTGTTGTTGCACCACTAATGAGTTTCAGTGTCAAAGGCACAGACATAATATAGGTAGACGCTGCATAGACTGCCGCTGCCTATTGGATTGATGTATCAGTGCGGCCGCCATCTTGAATGCGCCCCCTGTGCATTCATTTCTGCTGAGGAAAGTGTACCTCCAGCTATAATAATCATAACCAGAGACGTTTTTTGCCCAATTTTCACACAGTTTGTTTCATTATTAGTTATTAGTTATGATACAGGACGCTGTCACACATTAAAAATAGGAAATAAATGCTGGCACTCTGTAACTCCAGGGTAGCTAATTTTGCGATGTGGTGCAGTCTTACTTTGTGAAATAACAACTGTAAACTGCACAAAACACCGGAATAGTTGCTCGCTCTCCGTTGACTCCGATTGACTCTGGTGAGTGAGGAGACAGAACCAATATGGCGGCAGCGTTGGATTACGTTGAAGCCACAGATGAGGTGTCTGCCTATATTATGTCTATGGTTAAAGGGTGATACTCGGCCGCACCCACTCAGTGACATCACAGCAGGCGTTTTTAATCAGTCAGCTGGCAAAAAATCCTTGAAATGACCTATTGGCAGTCAGAGTTAACCTTGGTAATATTATATTATATAATTGTGACGCCTTCATCGAATAAAATCTTAAGGATTTTAAAAGGCAACTCCCCAGCAACAAAAGTTATTTATTTTTGTAAAATTGTTTTTGCTCTGTGCAATGCTACACAGCAACAGCATGGCACACACTCTCTTGCATTGTGGGTAATGCACCAGGTTTTGACAAGGAATAATGACGCGTGGACTAATGGTTCCACTGCATTAATTTTGAAGTTTTGTTGTCAACCACTTATCGTGACTCCCAACAATGCTTTTAGAGTGCGGCAAATTGAAAGTAGTCCCTATCATTGACATCACTATTTGGGTTGTGGACAGAGGGCAACATGTTCGAACACTTTCTGATCTGACCTCAAACTTGAGCAGCACCGTGGATCTTTGACAGGCAAATAAACATGCAAATGAGAATGTGAAGCGGATATTGTTGATTACCTGAGGTCACATCCAAATTACAACCCAACGCAGCGAGACTTTAACATGCAGAACAGCTCGTCAAATAGAATGAACAGGCTTGTCCAATGCCTCTTATTTTTGCGACAATCACCAGAGGATCCTTGTTTATTCAGCAGCACGTAACCCCACAATCTTCCGTATTGGAAGCTAAGGGGGAGTGAAGCCAATTATCTGCTCAGCACTTTTACTCTCATCAATTAATTTCTCTCACTTGTAAAGACTTTTGGAGGCATAAATCAGTGGTGATTATGTCTTACCTCTCCGTCGAGGGTTAGCCGTTTTCTCTCCATGTGCCTTGGATCTCCCAGGATGTGCTGTGCCTCCAAGGGAACGAAGTGTTCTGCCCTATTGCAATATCTCCCCTCGCAACTGATAGTTTCAGACTTGGTACTAATCTCATGGTAAAGGTTGACTTAATAGGAGGATTAGTAACCAAGGAGACACATATGTAGGAGAATGCACTAAGGCGCTGCCATGCACGGAGGAAAGGTCTTTCGCACACATTAACACACACATCACCTGCATTTTGACAAGGCATGAAGTAGCCATGGTAAATTCTTTTCTATGCTCTATTATGATAGGTATTTCCTTTAACAGTACGCAAATGCACTAAGGAGGTACAGATATTCAGGTGCTGAACGATTCGCTAATGAGCTCATTAGTCAGATGCTTCTGATTCAAAGTGTTGAGACACATACAAGCAATTGAGAGCTGAACATATATGGATATGTATTTTGCCTGCTGAATGTGTTTCTCCTTCTTGCAGATAATGCAAGTTTTTTTTGTTATTTTCAAAGTGTGGCGTAACTTGATATCCGTTGGCAAAGGGGGGTTTATTAATTGGAGTGTAAAAATAAACAATAACTAGGCGAAACTTTTATTTCCAGCTTTGCAGGGCACTGGGGAGTGCATCGCTGTAGACTCAACTTCACAGGTACTGATTTAATACGTTCGCACACACGTACACACGCGTGGATGTGTGTCCTCAAACGCAGACACATGCACATGTATCTGCACAAGGTTTGAATAACTTTAACCACCCACTTCTAGTAATTATACCATGAACTTCTGTTCTGAAGCATCAACAGGCAGATTGGAGGAGCCTCATAGACGTGTCTCTCCACACTGTTTTTCACACCAGTGGAATGGAGAGGAAGTAGTTTCAAGGAGAGATAAAAAGCCTCATTACAGCACAGTAGCTTACACAGGCAGGTGACATAGTGTTAATGTAAAATGCGAGATATCTTGAACTTGAACTAACAAATAAGGGCCAGCTATCAGACAGAGAGCTTTTGAAGGTCCTTTTTACCGCAGTATTCCTCTCATCACCTGTACAGCCGAGTCTCACACTGGGTTGCAACGTGCAACGCACTTTCCAAGAGGAATCCTAATTAGCCGCCGTTGTAAATGTGCACCGTTCCCTTTCATTTCAGCCGAGTCTCACATAGTTCCTTTGACTGAGGCGCCGTGTGATGTGGCTCAGGTTGATCTTGGAGAAAAACAATATCGAACATCTTGTCGAGACAGAGTTCACTGCTTCAAAGAATCCCTGGAAAAGAAGAAAACCTGGAGATTTGCAAAATATAGCTACGGTATAATACTCCCCCCTCCCCCCCTTCGAAGCATATGTGCAGGTGTTCGGTGCAAGTGCTCGCCAAGTTCTGCTGTCTTACTTGAAGTGTTATGCTCCACTGAACTACTGCAAGTCCTGTCTGGTGGATTAAGTTCTACAGAGAAAGAAAAAACATGGAAATCTGAGCTATTCTGATGGACGACAACATAGGGCAAAGTTTGAACTACAATCCATAATTACCATTGTGGAATAAATCATGTATGTAAGATTTTCAGAGGTGACAGTCAAGATGTGCTGTGTGCGTCTCAGTATCTGGTTAAAGTGTGCAGAAGGTGCAAGCTTCCTTTATTTTTTACTTTATCATTGCACAACACAGCAAAAACAAGTTGAAGTCCATTAACTGTATGTTACCCACAAAACAAAAAGTGTGTACACTAAGTGGATTAATAATGAATGAGTCTTAAAAATAAACACTTTATGAGGTTCAGAAGTCTCACAGCCTGAGGAAAGCAGCTGCCCTGAGTCTGGTGGAGTGGCAGTGGATACTTCTGTATCTCTTGCTGGAGTGGGTGCTCTGGCTTTTGGTATCCTTTGGGTACTGCACAGACACCTCATATTACCAATACCGCTGATGCTTGGTATATGGGTAGGTCTATTGATGATGTTCTGCTGCAGAGCCTGCCAGTCTTGCCCCATGCACATCCCATGCCAAATTATGATCAGCTCATTGCTGGGTTGTTGATTCGAAAAATGATGGCAGTGTAGTCCGCAACCTTCACAACAGGGTTCTCTCCATTGCTGGGATTGCAGTCATTGGTGCACAGCGTGAACAGGACTGGGGCTGCGCACACAACGTTTGGGGACCGGGGGTGGGGGTGGGGGTGGGGGATTCTGGCATAGAGCACTAGAGTGGAGGGAGTGTGACCACCAATCTGAACTGTCTGGGACCTGTTTGTGTGGAAGCCAATATCCAGGTGCAGAGTGTGGCGCTCAAACCCAGAGTGCTACCCTTCTCAATCAGTTTAATCAGGAAATCAACAAGCACCATTCTGATGTAGGTGTTTCATGGTGTGTGGGGACAGAGTAGAGGGCAGTGGAGACAGCATCCTCTGTGAATCTTTTGGTTATGAATACAAGCTGGTGCTGGATGTTGTTAGTGATCTGCCGGGGGTGAGTACCGCAGGGCCATAGTGATTCAGACTAGACACTGCAGGCTTTTTAGTGACGATGGTGGCTTGTTTTCTTGAAGCAGGTATGAACAACGTGACATTGAAATGTTAAAAATATCGGTAATAACAATTTTTAATGACAGGGATGTCATCAGCCTCAGCAGCTGTACTCATATTCACTCTTACATGATGGTTTTGTCACATTGACATGTTATTTGTATTACAAGCACGCATGCAACTAATTCAGTTAGCTGTCTCTTCACATGAAAAAAAAATCTATATGGTTACTGATAAATAATAGATATTTCTCATTGTTTCCGAGAATGCATAAATTTACCATTTTACCCCTCGTTGTGTATATTACTCATCCACATTGCAAAGGGTTTCTCTATAGCTACTCACTGCTTCATGCATTTATTTTCCACAGCGTGCAAAGAAAATGATTCACTGCTCAAGACGCAACAGATTTAATCAATAGAGACGTGAGTGATTGCAAAGGGTGTGCGAGACCCGAGGGTGACAGCGGTAATGAAACGAGTTGCGGGAGATGGCAGATGAATTGGTTTGTGACACATCTAATGGTGTCATTGAAGATCTTGACTTCATCCCGCTGATTGGCTGCATGCACGCACACATATTCCCTGAGCATCCCTCTCTCACAAACATGCGCACATACAGTACATGGCTGATTAAGCTTAAAGTAGACAATTCATGACTGCTTGGTTTTCAAACCATTCCACTAATTGCACTAACATGTAGTGAATTGTGTGACCTCTGACCTCATCTGTTACACAAAATTGTCGGGACATCACTCAGCAAAGTTCATAAAAACTCTGTGGCATTGACAGCCCACCTGGAATTCAAGTAATTTCCATTATAAGTGACACTACTTTCTCAAGTATTGTCATTTTGTTCATCTGGCAAACATTACAGAGCATAGCTACTGTATATTATGCTGCAAGAAGCACCTGATGTCTGTTTACTTTTCTCTGCAGGGAATCAGCTGATCAGATAGGAGATTGAGAGCATTAGAGAGCCACTGGACTTAAGGAGAGTGAATCCAACTAACAGGATCAGCTTGAAATTAAGTGTTGGGCTTCTCTTTCTTTGGCTGATGCAGCTTGAAAGCATTACAGTTTCGGATGACGCAGGGTGCTTTGCTTTTCTTATCAGCTCTGTCACACTGTTCGGGTTTGATATAACTTGTTTTGTCTTACGTTTCATGGAGTTCTGCTGAATCTGTCACAATAGGTTTGTTTTATCATCGGCATGCAAGTAACTGCGCAATTATGCCAATTAAATTTTAAATTGTATTATTTTCCACTTTGTTGGCACCAGTTATGAAGCTGTTTTCTGCAGACGACAATACCAGTACTGATAATAAAGTATTACTGCTGTCTCTACAAGTACTGCTGTTACTGCTACTTTTATCCCAGCTGCTGATGTTGTTGTCTCTCCAACAGCTACCGGTGCTGCCATCACTAAATCCTGTAGAGAGCTCTCTGCTGTATGTCCTTGCATTTTATCAAGGTCTGCCTTCACACATATAGGGAAAATGGTGCAGTTATTGATCCACATTTTATTGCCTCATAACGGGCCCTCCTATAATGTGCCATGTTGTGGTTTTCACTAATGCACCCTCCGTGCAGGAGAACGTGGCCTAGAGTATATGCATTGAACCTCAGGGCACATATACAGCACTGTCAGATGGAAAAAAAAAAAAAAAAAAAAACAATCATGGTATTGGTTTATTTGTCTCTCTAGGTATGTATAACTTATGTGGTTTCACTTGGAAAAAAGTAATAATGATCTTGATCAAATTAAGAATGAATTTTGACCACAAGAGGCATACTAAGCTGAAAGTCTGCTTTATTTTATTGGCCAGAATATACTTATTGACTTGAGAATATTTTCAGTCATTTACTTTCATCTCCTACTAATTCTTTGATTACCACAGTCTCCCACCCGCATTAGAGTAAAGCACAAGCAGGACTACTTAATTTCTAACTGATGGATCCTTTAAGGAGAGTGAAGGTCATTATTCATTGACTGAGTGCAGTACATTTTCTCACTCTCTGCCGAGTTGCTCTTTGAAAATGAGTGCAAGGACGTGAGACAAAGGTTTTTCAGCAAAACCCGATATCTTCAAGATACATTAAATCTTTAAATGTGACACTCACTGTATGTGATGACTGTAATCAAAAACGAAGCTGCAATTGTTTGCATCTTTTCAGTCAGACGACTCTAAATGCATGATTTATTTGCAATGAATGGAAACACGCTCCACGTCAAGTCATCAGCTTTCGCTCGACAATCAAGGCCTACAGGTGGATGTCAGGGCGAAGGTGTGGCTGATTAGTGAGTCATGATTGGCAGCAACGTGATGAGCGACGGTGATGATTGCAGCAGTAATGTAAGCAGTTCAGCTCCAGCACTGCCAGTCAAAGAGTGAAAAAAAGAAAGGAAAAAGAAGTGACTTAATAAAGGAAGTGTTCATGTGCAGTACGTTGCCATGTCTGCCTGAACCAAAGAAGCTTCACGTGACTTTGCTCTGCTTATACTGGCTACCCAGTTAGCTGGCTGCATGTTGGCCAGTGATCAATCAGTGATGATGCCATACTGCAGATCTGCCATTTGCAATTATCTTCATAGAGAACAATTCTACTTTATTGGCCATCCTGTCGACACACAACATAAATTAACTTTTATTTCAATTAAATTAATGTTGCCCTCTGCCAAGCTCACATTGTACATGTACTGCAGCCCTGAGGTTTAATTGGACAAACCTTGACCAGCACATAAACCCACAATGATAGGTTTCACTCACTGATTCAAACCCATCAATAGCGCATGGTATTTAGGGGTATATACTATTGTTAGTTTAACATTTACGGTAAGCTATGGCTGAGCTCAATCTCATCTCAGTCTCTTCTCCTCGTCCCTCCATCCTTCCTCTTCCTCTCTCTGTGATCCCCCAGAGGGTGTTTCGAATTTATGAAAATTGACTCTGCGTCTCTTTGAGCAGATGCTCCTTCTTGGCAGCAAGAAGCGCTTCATTAGTTATTTAAATCAGAATAGCCTGGGACTGCATATCAGGCACTAAATTAATTTGATATATGGTAAGAGAAAAATAGAGCCATTAGTGGAAAAACAAAAACACCGTGTCAGTGTCGGAGGTGTCTCACTGTTAACCGTTGCAGCAGCATGCCGGGGTGTCAGCAGGAGAAATCAATGCATCTTCTAATAACCTTGAAAAATGTATGCAGCCCCCAGTAAGAGCTGAATTGAATTCATGTGGGTTCCATGTATTTGTCAAGCCACATAAACATTGGCCATTGCCAGTATGCTGTATATAAATATCACATGTCCTGCTGGAAATGCCATCCCGATGCGCAGCCCTGTCACAGAGTCTATATATTTATACTGAATCATGAATTTTACATAGCAACCAGTGCCCCGACATGAATGTCACCCATCATGGTGATGCATGACCACGGTGGGTGGTGGGGAACAGCACATTGGACCATGAACAGAAAAGCATTTGTGTGGGTTTTAAACTGCTGCAAATGCTGTATGTCATTTCGACCCGCAAAAAAACTGACAGGCTAGCCAATTACTTGTATTTAGAAGTCATACTCATGCTACTGACACACTAGGGAGAGGGCGGATGCTCAAATGAACAGATATGTTTTGGCAGCTGTTGACATAAGTGGAGTTCCATATCAGAGCAGGATGGGAGCAGTAGGTGGATGGCGGCTTATTACATACACAGAAGTTGGGGGGGGGGGGGCTGTGTGCATGAGTTCATGCATGTCAAAGCCGATCCTTCCAAGGCTCAGGGGCTAGAAAAAAACAGGACGCAGAGGTGTGACGAAGCACACTCACACTCTGTCCTCATCTCCTCCTTCCCTCTGTCCTCAACTTCGCGCAGCCATGCCATCCTGCATTCATTTCTAAAAGTCCCTCGATTCTGCCACCCTCTCTCCATTCTGCTTAATTGGGCCACATCCCCACTCCCTCCTCTTCCAGTCCAATGCGAACACCACAATCTGTATTTAGGCGCAATGGTCCCGGCTCCCAATTTGTTTCGCGCAGACCGCCACCTTGCATTATGCGCTCCCACTTAACATGTCATTTGTAACAATTTGTTGCTTGTTTATATGGAAATCACTATTCCAATTAGGCTAAACGGCAAACAGCCTCAGCTGTCAATACCATCGTCCCGGATGAGTCCTGTGGGGGATCGGTTTGAGCTTTATGTCTTCATTCGCCGCCGTCGCCATGGCACCTGACGTCTTTTTATCTCCGCCCGTGTCGCCTCTGGAGTGATTGAGGCTATATTCACTGAGCACTTCCCTATCAAGGACAGTATGCAGGGTGACATCCAGTTAGCATGTAAGTATCAAAGAGAATATTGGACAAGGGGATAAATTAGCAGTTCTGCAAGATGAAGTTTTCATTGTTCTTTGTCTACCGCTTTTCTTTTTTTTTCCCCCCACAAGGCGTCATCTTTCACAAACGGATGACTAGGCTTAAAAAGCTAACGCTCTGAGAGATATGGCCTCCGCAATTATACTCCCTTCCCTCAGATTAGTCTGCCTGCCTTTCTGTAATCCTTGTGGGTTATTATGAGCGGAGGAGCCCGGTGGAGAGGTTTTCGGTGATCAATCTTAAACCATCCTCTCTAATTTTCCACGGTCAGTGCTTCCATCCGGCCTGCCCTTGTCGCTTGGCTGCGCCAGCCAATTACGGCCGTAACTATGTCAGCTTATTACAGGACAGGCGTGGCCCTTGCCGCCGTATTGACCTCATGTGATAGGCCCGGGCCTTCCAACCTCCAGGCTCCAATTAATTACCACCATGTCCTTGTTGAGCATGCAAACCTAGAGAGGGTTGAATAAACAACACAATCGCTGTACCTGTCCGTTATTATTTCCTTTTCACGTGGATTAGGTTTAATTAAACTGAACACATGCGTGAACACTGGAGCATTATGACAGGTAATAAAAGCAAGATAATAGTTTATTGGCGGGGAATTAAAGTGGCAGATTCCTGGACTTTCCTGGCTGCTGTATTGCATGCTGTTTCTCTAAATCTCTTCGCAGGACAAATAAAGACAAAAATACCAAGAAAATTGACTTCCTCAGTGTGTATAGGAGTGTTTACTGTTGGCTAATAAGGAAGAGATTAGATATGTTTGAAGTGAATTATCTGTTCTTCTCTCAGCCTCCCTCCTTCCGCAATTAAATGTATAAAATGTGGCACAGTGTGGACTTCCCACTTTTATACTTTTGCCAAAAAATGGGTTTCCGAATTAATATGACAGATCTCTAATGAGCGCTAGACAGATTGCTGACCCGCAGGCATAGTGGACTACCGAATTAGGCCACAGCGAGGAAGAGCGAGAAAGGATGAGCGAGAGACAGAGAGAGAGAGAGATGTGTGTTTTGTGTTTTGTGTTTGTGCATGTGTGTGCATGTACATGTGTGGGGAGCTCAGTGACACTCAATGAGGCTATTATTGATTATATAGTTCTATCATTAGTCGAAGTAGACCAAAGGCTGGTTCGTCGGGGCATGTAGTTGGCTGGTGCACTGGGTCAGTTCATAGGCTGACCTAATTAGCACTCTCGAATTTTATCACTGTCACCGGCACAGAACAGGCGTTATATTCATCAGGCGAAAAAAATGGCTTGTTAGGGATCCAGTTTTATGCCGAAACGAAAAGGCATCATTAACAAACGTTCGGTTCCATTTTTGTATTTCAGGAGATTACAACATCCACATCGAGTGTGAGCAATGAGCTGCATAAAAGTGAGGTCATCAATCCAGTCGTTGCACAATGTTAAGTGAAGCAAAAAAAAAAATCCCCCAAAAGAACCTTGAAGCAAAGCATAACAAAGCATTTTGTCGTGAGAGACATTTTCTTTGCCTCTCCTCCTACAGTTACAACATTTCTCCCTCTGCCCATATTATTTCATCTCCTTTTCTGTACAACCATTTGCTCTAACCCTGACATTGTGGCTTTGGGGGGCCAATTTGTTTGGAAAGTTTTTCTTTCTTTCTTTCTTTCTTTTTTTTTTTTTTCTCAACAGAGGCGGAGACGAGCGCAGCTGTCACGTCCGCAGCCAGTCTTTGGTCTCCTCACTTGGAAAAGTTCTGAGGCTGAAAGGGAAAGAAGGCGGATGTGAGAGGCAGATAAACAGTGAAAGCAGCATTGAATTAGGGAAAAAAAAAAAAAGTTGAACACTGTGTATTCTCAGACTCAATTTTACATCGACAGCAGAGAATGGAGCTTGTCCCTCAAAGTGACAAGGTTTACCTACTTCCAAACATTAAAGACTCCCTTCAACACAATGAGCTTCATTGCTCAGCCCGGTGGACACTTACTGCACACAAAGACGACTCCTCAGGAAGAATGACTAAATGAATGCTATACAGCGTGAGGTGAAAGTGGGTTGCTTGTGGGCAACATAAGCCGAGCAAGCACAACAAGCAGCACCTGCTAACAGCACATGCTTCCAGTGATGTAGTAGTAGATAAGAAACACTGGAGGAACAGTTCTTCGCTGGCTTTGGAAGTCACCTCCCAGCTGTTGTGGTGGGTCAAGGATCGGATTCATTACGAGCTCTCGTGATTTAGTTCAGGCGCTCCCACAGGCACGAGCCAGGGTTTGGCCCTTTTGTCAGAGTTCATCTTGGTCCAAAAGTTTCCTCTTCTTCTCTTTTTTTTTTCTCCTTGCTCTCCCGGTCACAAGACCCCACCCTCCTTTGCGGACGCCTCCACTGTCCTCCCTCTCTCCATTGACTGTCCCTCTCTCTATTCTCTCGCCAGTCACCCTTTCACCCCGTTCTCTCGCCTTGACCCAAGCCGGCTCTGTTGTGTGTTTGTGGTATGTGCGTGGGAGCAGCGGACTCGTAAAGGGACAGCAGCATTGTGGCCATTGTGTCGGAAGAGAGGGATGGAGGTGTCAAGGCCATTACTGACAGGGGCTAAGTGGTGCCACGCTGTCCCACTGTCTGACCATCTTAGCACCGAGCTGGCCTCTGCCCAAGTCATTAAAATCCCTTGTCCCAGCTGCGAAATAAAAGGCCATATCACTAAGGGACAATTTGGGGCCGTGTTCAATCACATTTATTGCAGCTGTATCACTGGCTCTTTGTTCTCGGCTTCTGCTCGCAGCTGAGCGGATTATGAGGATGCCCATGGAGGAAAACAACAAAAACTTTTGACTTCTACTTCGGAAACAGTCAACCAATCTGATGCCTCAACTCGCTGCTCCCCACCAAGTTCCAGCTGTCATGTTAATCTTGAACGACGCCTTGCCTGTCACTCTCCATATTATATATCATATGAAGTTAATCTCCTGCATACCCTCAGAGGCATGCGGTTGAAAAGGAAAAAAGGCGTTGCGGGGCGATTGGCGTCGGCCGTGAAGAATAATTGCTCCGATTCGACGCACACACACACACAGGCACACACACAAGTAGCTGTTTCAGAGTTTAGCCTCGGCCGTCAGTGCGGCGATTCCGCTTCATAATTAGTGGCTAGCTGATTATAGGATGCTTGACCCAGGCTAGGGTTCCTCTCCGCTGGGAACAGGAGGAGGAGGAGGATCAGGGGAAGGAAGGGACTAATTGTTGGCTGGAGCGTGGATGCTGTGTTGGTGGATGAATGAGGCGATTAATATGCAAGGAATGGAATGTCCTCCCCGCGCAAAGCTAGGAAGGAATACCAGAGGCTCATTCGCTGGGGGCGAGAATGTGTGTTTTTGTGTGTGTGTGTGTGCTGAAGAGGGGCCTGAGAGGGAGAGCACAGCAAAAAGGCCTTGGAGACACAAAGAATGCCTCTGTTGTAGCCAGAGAGGAGTATACACTGAGTCAACAACAACAACAACAACAACAACAGCAGCAGCAGCAGCAGCAACAGTGAACTGAAAGGATTTCTTCTTGCTTAAACTGGGTGAAGCAAATTGGCATGGGAATGTAATGAGCATGGAAGTTGGAGGTCGTCTTTGGGTTGGAATTCGATTGGTTTTGCAGTTTGCATTGTGATCCAAAAGGAGATTATCAACATACCTCTCCCATGATGATGTGAGTGCCACATGAATGTGGATGATGTGCCAAACAGATGAACATTTAATGAGTAACTGACTTGTTTCTCCCTCCAGATGATGAGATCAGGCTTTAGTACATTGTGGTTACCATCAAAAACGGCCATGTCCTCATGTCTTTATGCAGTCTGAGCTTACAGCTTCATTTGCGTAGTAATAGCAATGTGCACAGAAGGTTAACAAGTCACCCAGCAGATAACTGTCCATCATCTGCCATGAAAGAAACCTCTTTAATTCCAGGCATGCAACTGTCAGATGAGAGTCCCCCCTCCCGCGACACACACACACACACACACACCTTTTTTTTAAATTTCTTTTTACTCGGCACAGGAAGCAACTCGCTGCTCCTTGATCCAGGATTGTTTAATTAATGATGAGAAGTAGAACAGAATGTGGAATGAATGGAGAGCCAAATGAAAGTGCACTAAAAAGATTTTGAAGGTTGCAGATGGACATGCAGTATATAACATGATCTGACTGGACAACATTAGGAGTTTTTTTCTGTTGGACATCGTCATCCTGATCAGATGATGCATTTGTGTATCTGTGGCTGTAACTCACCTTGCCTCTAATTACAGTGCTGTAAGCAGGACATTGTCCTTCCTGTGAGAGCAAACCGTGCAATGAGTTGAACGGAAGTTCATGGACAGCAATCAGGAATTAGTCAGCAGCTGTTATTCTCCTGCTTTCTCGTTCCCTCTCGCTCTATCTTTGTTTCTCACACGTGTGCATGTAAACAAAAGATACAAGAACTCAGGCACATAATTGCACGCACACAGCTGCACGAATCCAAACAACCAAAGTGTTTTTCACTTGGCTACGTAGTGAGTTAAACATTCCTTTTGTCCGTGATGAGAGGAAGGAAGGACAGTCATTTTATCAGTGTCAATCTCTGTTCTGCTGAACCACATCAGCCGCGTTGTCTCTTTTATGGAACAAATGCAGTCACTCATCTCTGAAAGGGGCCTTTCTTTTGCACGCTGCTGTACATTTGAATGACTTAGACACTGTATGTGGCTTCGGCTGCTAGCTATAGAAACAGTGTTGCTATTGTTTTTGATGTGCAGGCACTACAGAATCTGAGGGAGGAATGTGCCACTACAGCAATGCGCTATCAAACGCATCAAACTAAATTCAAGTCGAGTTGCAGATGTCAACGCCAGCCCTGCGAAATCTCTAACTTGCTTGTGACAGCATGTAAACAGCATCGGACGGGCCCCTACACTTTGTGATTGTGCATCTTTGTGCATCTGACTTCTCTTCTGTAAAGGCGCTTACATCAATAAAACGCCAAAGGCCCTTTCATGAATCTATACAAAAAACATTACAAAGCCAGAGATACACTTGACAGAATCGTACATAAGCATCCAGCGGCAATAGGAGAAGAAGGGCCAAAAAAAAAGCAACATCAAAGTTTTATAACCTCATATATAAAATGGAGGGATTATTTCACTGCCTGTCAGCCATGCAAACATCCACCTCCCCAGGGGACTCCTTCCTGGCAGGAGAGAGTTAAGATTTCTGTAACTATTAATTTATTTTATGCTCATGTGCTCAAACATCATGCCACATTATTGCGCTGCGGGTGGTCGGCATCAACAGCACAAGCGAACATTTTTAGCGGCCTCCTCAACAGTGAAAGTGGCCACTCTTCTCTCTGCAGATGTGGAACCAGCTGCAGTTTTAGCTGAAAATGGCAGATGTGTATTAACTGGTATTAACATGCATTCTGCGACTGGGTTTTCTTGATAATGACATCTGATCACGTGCCTTTGTGTTCACATCTGGCATTAATAAGCATTCTCGACTCTGCCCCGCATTGTGACCAGATCTCACAATGCAGTATGTGCAGTGGGTGGAGCCATTCATTGGAAACAACTTTCCTTGTTAGCCGTTGGGAAGCAGGTGAGGGATCATGGCCTCGTTGCTGCCGTAATGGTTAGTGTTCGTACACATCAGGCCAGCAGCAAAAGTAGTTGTGACAAGGACTGCAGTGCACAGGGAATTGGACCTTCCGAATTGTTGAGAAATGAGGGCAAGAAAAAACAAGGCATGGCAGGAAAGCGAGAAAGCTAGAGTGCTATACCGCTGATTCATTTTCCGAGAACATGACATGGCGGATAACACTTAAAGTGAGTGTTAATTATCTTATTTTCTCATTTGATACATGTTGAAAATCCTGGCCACGGAGAGGCAGAGAAGTAATTCTCATTACAGTTAGTGCAAGAAAAACACCTCCAGCGTTCATTTACACACCACACCTTGGGGACTTAATCCCTGGCAGATGTGACAATGCGTCACTGGTGACACTCACAGGAATGTGCTCATCCACTGCAATTCTGCAGTAGTCTTTGAGCAAGAAAATCTCTTTTCTATCCATGTTTTTCCGACGTGAATGGAAATCTCAGCATGGTCTGAGCATGGTGCTCCACAGCGAGTGAACCAACAGAATGCCTAATGCTTATCCACATGAGGAAAAAGTCATCGCTATCACTTGTATCCTTTAATACTGAAATTGAACTGATTAAAAAGAAGATTCTTCCCAATCATCTAAACCTATTCATTATCTGGAGTGGCCGGCTGTGAACTCAAATAAGGTTACGCTGTGATGGCTGCAGTATATTAGTCCTAATGATCCCCATAACCCATGGTAGCCATTGAATTTCTCATCCTCTGTTTCCCCTTGAGAGTCTGTTTTTGAAACTTTCAGACGCTTATCCGTCTAAATCGATACAAATGTTATCAATAGTTAATGGCACCGTTAGGGTTAGCACGGTTCCCTCTGCTCCGTGCTTTCAAAGGTATTAACTTGCTGCTCTGTATTTCAAGCGTGCTATACAGTAAGGAGGCAGTTTTGTCCTTTTTTTTTTTGTTTCCCCACTGTGGCGAATGCACTTAAAGGACGTTTGCTCTTGATATTGAGCCAGCAGAGAAACAATGGCAGCTCCCTTTTCCTTTGATGGCCAGGCAATAGAGCTCATCAACAATCAATGTCTTTGCAGTGTGCATGGCATGCATTTTACTACTCATAACACAGGGGGGAAAGAAACATATGCAAACACTGGCGTGTGCATCAAGCCTGTCTTTATGAAGACTCTCAAACAGACAGGCAGATGGATAGAGTGGCCCCAAACAGAGAGCCCCTCTCCTCTGTTCTTCTGGCACGTTCCCTTTGTTTCACTCAACAATGTTTACAGCTCCAGATCCTCCTTCTTCATCTGTAAGCACTAAACTGATGTGAGATAATGGCCCCTGCGGAGTGTCAGAGAACACGGAGAATGATACTTTCTGACACTAATTGTTCTCTCATCTTAAGCGGCAGCATCTTAGCCAATCTCCAAAGCACTCCATAATGAGGCCTGTGGTGGAGAGAGGAGGAAAGGAGCGGGGCAGACACAGCGAGCTGACTGATGGAAATCTGACGCCTTTTGTCATGTGTTTATTAATTTATTTCATTTCTGTTATGCACAAATTATCCGAGGATCACCTGCCCTCCCCTGACCCTGGGGCTGTTATTGTCTGAGAGGCTCTCGTGGGCCGCTCACCTTCTTCAGAAGAGGGCGAAGCATGTCTTCCACTGGCTGGCCCGCTCCACACCTCATAAAGAGGATTCAAAGATAACAGCCATGATATTGAAATCCTAATTGCTTGACCAAGCAGAAATAACTACATAATTGACCGGGCTTGACCTTACGTACTGTATGATTACAATCTAAAGCCGCTTAGAGATGCGCATGGCTGATGTCTGATGTTAGTGCTGATGCTGTATGGTGGAAGTAATTGTTTTGATACGTTTCAGGTCAGAGTCACTGTCACAGTGACTGTATTTCCACTTACTATTTTCAGAAAAAGAGGCTTCTATCAAGATCATTGTGACAGGGTGCCAGTCAAACAACTAGTGACAATTTACACTAATTACTAATCAAGGCAGCACTGAGGCTATGTTAGCTGTCATGTAAACTGCTTTATCTGATTATCTCAATTGAAGTTAAGGCATAATGAGATTAAGTACAATGCAGAAAATATTTATAGACTGACGTATGTAAAACAGCTTATTAGAGAGCTGACGTTTTCTCCCAACCATATACTTCAAATACTCTGATCAAACGGCGGATCCTTCAAACCTAATTCTTCCAGTAATTGGCATACTGGGAAGGAGGAGGAAATGTGTTAATTATTTACTCTATGAATTAGATTACAGTATAGCACACAGTGTCCCAACCTAACGAGCTGACTTGTTTACCTGATCATCGTCAACCAAGCACACACGTCAGTCCAGGAGGACGTGAGCTTCCTTTATTTAGCTGTAAACAAATTGGCAATTTTCACTGTATTTCATCAAGATACAAGATGTCAGCACAGTAATTTAACTGCAAATCATCTACAATCATCTATCTCAAAATAAATAGTGTGTGGTCAAATAGACACAATTTGTCAACATTGCAGATTGTGTTGAATATGAACTACTGAGTGGTACAAATATGCCTGTTGCAATTTAAAATGGAAACAGAGCTCTTTACACTTTCACACATTTGTTCACGCTGCTTTTAAGCCAACCAATTAGCATGGAAACAAGAGGCATAACTAAGCATAAGAAAAAGCAGATTGAACCCCAATTGGATGATTACATGTAAGCAGCTATCCACACCGTCTGCCATGTATGACTAGTTTAATTGGGTTTCGGGGGATAATCCAATCACAGTCTCCATCATTATGCTCAGAGCAGGCTGTAGGAAGACAGGTGAGCACCTTGCGGTAATGCAGTCATTTGGAGCTCCAGGGGCGCCTCACTCATTACCTCCCTCTTAGTGAAGGAATCAGTTAATGAGTGAGGGGAATCAGTTAATAGTTTAGAAGGAAATGACTGAAGTTAGAGCGGGGAAAGGACACCGTGGTCTTCTTTCTTTTTTTTTTTCATTCTTTAAGCCATCCATTGTTGAAATCGATTGTTCCGCTTTAGTGATTCCCTAAGGAGCCATTTAGACTGAGTTGGCTGTGGGCTGCACCATGAGCCCTCTCTCTCGTTCTGTGTCTCCGTCTCTGGTCGTCTCTCTCTCTCTCTCTCTTTCCCCAATTCTTTCTCTCTCTCTTTCACACACACACAAGACACCAGTGGCTAACGGTGTTCTTAATGGCCCACAGTTTGATCCACTGTCAAACAGCCAGAGATATACAGTTTCTAGAGACTGCAGGAGCAACCGGAGAGGTGGATTTATTTCCCCGTACAAATCCACCTTTCCGATTGGGAGCGTGCGTGTGCATGCACAGGTGCCAAAACACACTCATTATCTTCCATGAAAGTGTGTTTTAAATTATTTTGATGCACATTCTTAATATCTGCTCATGCATGTTTATGCCGTTTATCAGTCTCAGAGACACTGACTTGCAGTACACACACGCACACACACACACATATTTGCATATTAGTTGCTGCCGTGTGATTAAAATGTTTGAACTGTCAGCTTGATGCTTCCCTGCCCCCGAAGGCTTTTTTAGAGTATTTGCACTCCCCCATAGCCATGGAGGTCCACACACTCTGGGATTAATTAATAGTTTAGCCAAGCCAACACACTTGCAAACATCTATTCAGTATGGAGGGAGGGATGCGAAGCAGGTGGGAGAGGGGCAGATGGGGGGCGGGGAGTTAAGGGTGGCGGCCAAGAGACTGAGAGCAAAACCAAGTAGACTGGAGAGGACAGAAAACAAGATTTGTCTTTTAGGTGGAAAATAAAGAACAAGACAGAGAGGAGAGAGTCACAGGGGGACAGGGCTACAGCTGGATGATAGAAAAAATGTGTAAACAGAGGATACAACACAGAAAAATATAATTAAAGGAACAGAGCAGTGGTGCTTTGTGGATTTGTGGACAGATTCTATCTGGTATGTTGGTCATGCCACACTAGGGAGGGCTGGCTAGACAAGGCTGTGCATGCACTATGACTCTCCTCACTCCTTATCGATTATGTCAGCCAAGCTCTTCCCAGCCAGTTGACACAAAGTTCGGTCTGTGTGTGTGCGTGTGTGTGTGTGCACATGCTTAACTGTCTGTTGGTGTCTGGCTCAATCTGTGCACACATTTGCAAACTCTGAATCCGCGTGTACCAATCCCTAATGTGGGTTCTAACGCCTGCAGGAACCTCTGTGGAGGACTGCGGGAGTGTGTGCGTGTGCAGTCTGTGGCACTGTGCGAACTTTCAATTAGAAATAACTTTATTGCTCATAGCTCCCCGGAGGCTGTGATCAATCATTGTCATCAATAAAGACAGGCCAGTTTGTCAGGAAGCACCCGCAAGCCTCGGGGTCCGGTGGCAGTGGCTGAGGAGGTTCCTGGTAGAGGATGGTATTTTACCACCAGCCGTACCTCACAAACTGTCTCAGCCTTTAATCCAGTTATGCAATTACCACTTCCCATTGCTCGGAGAATCAAGGCCCACTGAACAGCGGCTGAGCAGAGGTGGGAGAGCAGAATAGAAATGCTGCATTTGAATTCGTCAGATGAAGAACCATAACAGACTGTGCTTTCTCAAGTTAAAAAAAAAACTCCAATTTGTATGTTTTAATGCAAAGAAGTAAAAAAAAAATATCAGACAAGTGATGCAAGTTAACTTTCCCACCACGAGCATGGGGGCTGTACAAATCATTTCAAAACAAACTTACACAGTTCAGTGGCTAAAGCTTTGATTTGTTGAGATGGCTTGAAGCCAGCAGAGCTCATGTCTAGTTTCAGGGAAGTTTTTCTTTGGCTTGTTGTATGAGACAGCGTGGTGGGACGTGATTTGAGTCTTTGAATGATGACTCCCCCTTTTTACTATTCCGGAGGAAAAATAAAATGGTAGCTTCTCAGTGGTCCATGCTGTGGAGCATCCATTTACAGCGGGGCAATGTGATGGATCAGCACAGCGGTCCTTTTTTGGTCTAAAACAGAATTGCAGAATGCTTGTTGCTCCAGTTGTCACCATTGATGAACGCGGGTGGAACACTATTGATTAATCCATATCCACTTATTCATTTTTCCAATACTTGTAATAGCTCAGACCATGCTGATCATGTTTTAGCAAAACTTGTGAGACTGATTGATCACACTGTTTTGTTTTGTAATTCTCACAGTCCTACAGTTTAACCCATGAGCCAAACTGTTAGTGCTGCATCAGGAAGTTATATTAAGAGCCGTCTTTGTCTTCTATTAACAAGATATCAACAAGATGTCAACAGACAAGAAACTTTGGATGGGAACAAGTTGTTTGTTTTTGTAATTGATCCAGGGAATTTTAAAGCTGCGCTCATCCATATGTTATATCAACAATAGATTCAATTTCCATGCGTAAAGGTGTAAATGATGACAAACCCACGGAGAATTATAACCCAACAGTTGCTTCCTACCAAAGAAAAAAGAAATTGCAAATGAAGGGACTGTAGACTATCTAGCACCAAAGAAAAAGACAATTATTTCTCTTTGAAGCTGATAAATACTAAACCAGGGCCAAACCTGATGCTGAATGAATGCTAATGTGGCTCCTCATCTGCTAGATGTGGCACTAGACAAATCTCTAAATTATTTGCCATAACAACTCAATAACTTTGAAGTTATTGTATGACAGTGGCATGCTAAAACAGCACGTTGTCTTGCTTCCAAGCAGCCAATTAATGTTGCTTGAAGGATCTCTCAACATTGCGAGACAATCATTTTTTTTTACACATCTTGTGGTGTTCTCTCAATAATTTCATTTGGCTTGAAATAAGAAAATCAAAAAATGGGAGGAAAAAATTGAAAATGTGACAATATATCAATATAGATAATTGTCTATTACCACTAGTATTTCTATTATATTATAGTATTCACAGTATTTCTAATAGCCTGTATGACCCTCAGCTGATACCACAAACACCACATTTTAAACTTTGACAAAA
>JBCAUF010000253.1:404985-417142 GCA_038406115.1 Haemulon aurolineatum
TCTCTCTCTCTCTCATACGCACACAGACACACTGACAATGAATTTCATCATCAACAAACACCACACCTGCAACACCCATCCCTGATAGACATCCCGCTCCACATTGGTGATATTGAGTGTGAGGTTCATCACCATGTGCTTCATTGCAAAGTGGAGTGTTTAATTGAGAGTGAGTAAAGAATAGGCCTGTGCCATTTTAGCCCCACTTCACCCGGCGGCCTGTGAAATAGATTGTATTTCGCGCCGTTTCCGCTGACAGATGGGGAGGAAATGACACCCCTGCCTCATGTCTCAGCGCCAGGGCCGCCAGCTCCTTTTGCTCGCTGGAACGTAAACACCTGAAGAAAATTTTCATGCGTTCACTTATTTCATGCATTTCTCACCCTCCCCTATTTCACTTTAACGCTCGCACGGCTCAGCGGCTACGATCATTTGGGGCGACGCGGCGAGGCAGTGGAGTGAGAGAGACACCGAGAGGGAGAGGAAGAGAGGTGTCGTGAGGAAGTTGCCGAGGTGACGACCGGATTGATTTTTAAATGAACTCGAATTTATGGGTTTATTCCCTTCGTGCTCGCCTGCAGATCCTGACTGGCTTTGATTTTGAGTTAGTCAAGAACAGCACTGGCTGACAGGCACTGTAAACAGAGGGAGTGGAGATCATAGGGGTTAGGGGTAAAGTAGGGGTAAATGGCCTTGGTGAAGGGGAGGATAGCAAAAGAGTTTCTTTTTTTATTAAAATACACAGAGAATAGCCAAGCATCCATCACTTTTATATACCTTTGGAAAATACAACTGAGGTAATTGTGATTTATTTCCCACCATTAATATACACATCTGAGTCTTTAGAGGCCCTTAAAGCTGCACTGATCATATTTTTATGGTAAGAGTGAATCAAATTACTAATTTCAATGCGAACAATGTCACTTGAGGTTCTACCGGTAGCATTTTAGGTTCTTTCAGCTTGTTGTTTTGGTGTTTCTTTTGGTTGACTCACACTGCTCTCTCCAACCCCTTCCCAGCAATGGCAGGCGGCTTGTTTAAATGAAGAATCTCTCCTAAACCTGCTGCTTAACGGAGACAAAGTTAACGACTGGCTGGTGAACTTAATGGGGCCTTTAGTGGCTAAAGAGACGAAAAGAGATATTTTTCCTTAAGAGTTGGTGGAAAGGAAAGCAATGCAGAGTTAGTACAAGATTTATGAGGTGATGAGACACACAACTCCAAATGAATGCTAATATTGCTATTTGCTTGCCTGATGGGTAAATAGGCAACTTTACAATGTGTTTATGCATCAATTACATGTCCGCAAGTGGGTCAAAATCAATTTATGCAGGTTGAAAGCTGCAATAAGCAATGTTTATTTGTTTGAACAATTATAAAAATAATCCAGGTAGAAAATGGAGCACACAGGCATGCATCAACTGTCCATAACCATAAAATTATACCGACAAAAGTACAAAAGTTTGAATAACCATTTATATCATTTTAAGAGCACCTTTTCTAGTTCCACACACTGTATATCAGGATGCATTTGATAGACCCTCTACAAGTAAGGATTAGGTCTGTGTCTGTCTACAGGCTGAAGTGCAATACATGTGTGATGCTTGTTTCTGTATCCTCTGTCACCACAACACAGGTTTTAAATATTGGGACAGAATTATTATGAAAGACTGCCTGTCTGAAGAGACTCTCCGTGATTTTATGTTTTGCACTGCAGCAAAGCAATGAGAGCATTTTTCAGCCCTTGACCCTCTTCGCTATAAAATAATCATCACAAACATGCTGTTGGTGGGTGCTGACATTCTTTAAAACAGCATCTCTGATTTTTCACCTGTTCGAGTGGGTGACCAGAATGTTGAGCATGTCTGATTGATTGTTTCAAGGATTGACTTAAAGCGCGGAGCGAGGCATTGAAGTACGTTCCACAATGGAGGTATTTTTAAAAACAGGAAAAATGTGATCCCTTTTAATCTTAATCAACAACGCCAATTTACACATAGTGGCTGCCAGGAACTGGCTCCAAAAGGATAAGAGACTCTCATTGACCAAATATGCCAAGTTTGTACAGATACACTAACATACCATGTTGAGCATTAATACACGCCTTTGTTGAAGAGGAAACACCCTTTCTACATAAGAGAATGTACTGTAAGTAGACTTGCCTCCTGGGGGCAATGTCGCCTTCAATGAGTAATATAGCCATGTCTTGCGATACGTGAAGCACACAAGTAAAAGCTCATTAAACTAGTAGACTGGGAGACAGATGGAAGTCTGCTTGTCTGCTCCACTCTTCTAATGAGGTTGTCCCTGGGAAGCTTAGTGACTGATTTCTATTAGGAAAGGGGGGGTTTGGAGCAAAAAGAGAAGGGTTGGGGAAGAGGATGGAGTGGGAAAAAGAGGCTGTGTTTGTGGTTTTACGGTCTACTTCCACAGTTAGTCTTAAACTTCTTCTATTCCTCCAGGGAGAGACGGGAGAGAGAATGCGTCAGTGACTTATGAATCCTTATAAAACTTCTTACTCCTTGCTTTTGCTATATAGAGAAACTTTCTCACAATTCTGATACGTTTGAGCTGAATTTAATCTCCTCCTTTGTGCAGGGGTAGAATAGAGTGTCCTTAAAAACTCCATTGTCACAGACGGCGTGCAAAAGGTAACTTTTTTTCCCCCCCTCCAAGTAATCCAAGTGGCCATGGCATGCCCCATTTCCATGGCAACAAACCAAGTTATCGTTGTGCATGTACAGGAATAATGTGGCTCCGTAGTGTTGTTAGCGCCTGACCTTATGATATTTTTATGAATAGCTATTCAAGCTTGATAAATCCCTGTAGCCGGCACAATTCCTGTAGAATGCTTAGAATATTATTGCCATTGTGAGCAAAGTGCAGAGATTAAAAAACAAAATAATGCAAGCAGTTGGCTTATGAATTTTCTTTCCCCACTGGCAAAATGTTGTGCATTAAGTCTAGACTTTGCCGCTAAGAGCATGTATTTTTCATCAGTGTCTTCCTTACCAGTGTCCCCTAGCCTGGTAGTGAACTTGGCGATGAACATCTCTCTCTCTCTCTGCCAATAGCATGTTTTTTATTAATGCAAACATGACGGGATCATTTATGAAGACATGCCCTCATGAATAATTTGCTCATTCAAGTTTTTTTCTTTCTTTTTTTTTTTTTTATTCCTAGGACATAACATGTTCATGTTATGTTGAGGCAATTCCTTCTGCGTTGAGTCTGCTTTGACCTCTCTGTTATCCTAGAAAGAGAATCATTCAGGAATGAAATGCTGTGCGTGGTGGCATTGATTAAAACATTGATGTGGCATAGTGTATCGTGTTTCCTTCCCCGGCATCAGTCAATAGTCTGAATAAGGCGGGTCAAGCTTAGGAAAAAGGCTTGGATGTTGGACGAGCGTTCACATCGACTTGCCATCTCGCTAAATTACATGAGACTCCACATATTCAACACAGATTGAATCCAAGCGGTTCGCTTTGATTTCCCTTTGCTCAAATTCAAAGGCAGCATACACACTGCGCGACAGGGGGAGATGGCTCACGCAGAGGTTATCACTTACCATGTACATTTTCGCCCAGATTCCCCAGTCCAAAGCTATATTCCCTATTGAGAAAGTGATATTTAAATGAAGGGAAGAAGCTGCCTCTACTGTTTTACCGCTTACGCCATCTGGCAAGATTATCATCAGCACAGCTTTGCTCCCGGAGAGCCATTACGGGAAGATGAAGTAAGATGTGTGAAGTATGAATTGTGAAAGTCACGCCGGTGCCATATGGAGGACGCCTAAAGGATTCGACGAGAAAACTCTTGATTGCCTCAATGACATTAACTTTATAAACACCCATGAGCTTTTACTGGACTGTCTCCCCCAAACTCTTCTCTCATTTAAAAAATAATATTTCTCTTGGATAAAATATCGTCATGTCTTTTTCATGCCCGCATGTTGAACATTATCGGGGTTTTTTTCCAGGGAACCTCTGAAATTAGCTGCCATGGGGATCTATAGTCTGCAACAGCGATCAGGCAAATGCTCCTAAGGAGATGGATGGTTTTCATTAAGTTTTCACAATGAAACAGAATGGCAACAAATTGCAGCCAGTATTGCCAGTTGAAGTTAAATGGATGTATAACGAATGTAAACTCTGCCTGTGTGCTGCATTTTCCGTGCTGCTAGAATGAATTTCAAATCTGTTTAAGGCCTCTTTGCTGTTGTTTATTGACTATTTGTGAACATAGAAAGTAATGGGACATGGCTAGAGGGACTGGTGTTCTTATTCACCAAACTGAAATGCTACTTTTCATTGTTTTACGCTAATACCACTGCAAAAATATATACAAAAAGGGCAATTATTTTGCCCTTTGTCTTAGGCTAATAACTGAATTCATTGTTTTTCATTGTGATTTGCGATTGTGAGTTTCCATGTTGCATTTAATGAATTCATTCGTATTTTTCAGACAACTAGAATTAGCTTATCAACCTCCATTAAACCAGTCAGTGTTTTTACTGCAGGCTAAAGTTAGGAAACCACCACAGATTTCCTGTCAATATTTGCTGAGAACTGTGCCAAAAGGGCCCATTTAAAGCCCTGTTTGGATTCGATTTATTTCTACAGGTGAGGGGGCTTGGTGACATTACCTGCACTCGTCAGTGATGTTAATCGTCCGGAGAATGTATGTGGATGATTTTTCACTCTAACCCTGGTAATAATTACAGGCCTAGCTACCTACTGTTTGTCAGTGAACTTGATGACCCTTCCGCCCCTTTTTCGTCAGGACCAGCCCAGCCTACTTTGGGGGCAGTCAGATGTTTCTGGTAATCTAGAAACATGCTAATACCAACATGCAGGCCTATTTGGAAACCAGTATGACAAAAGAAAAAAAATCAAAAGCCATCAGAAGAACCAAGAGAGCAAGAAGAACCCCATAAAAGACAGAAGGTGATTGTTTTCATCTTGGCACTGACAATGAGTTCCCAGTTCAAAAGAGTTAATGCTCCCTTGCATCTGCAAAATGCACACCAACGTCTCTTCAGTTTGTTAATGCACTGTGATTCAATTTTGCTATGGCATTTTTATGTCACAATGAAAAACAATATTCAGTTATTATAAACAAACAAAGAACAGCTGTCATATTCTTAAAGGTTGTAAGGCATTTCTTTGAAATAAAATAAATGAGCTCTATCTCCCAGTCGTGCTAATGGTGTTGACATTTGTGGGTCTGATGCATCTCCTCTTTTCATGTATTCAAATCACTCTAGCGGCCAGTCACTCCAGGTTCATGGAACCAGCAACAGCTTGAATCTCTGATGATTTCATGGTTGCAAATATGGCATCCTGAACCGGATCCCCCTGAGTCACCACGAATGCCAACATTGGGTTAAAATAGTTTGACAAGTACCCTTTCTCCAATTTCCTTGACATGAGCTTCGCTGACACCTCTGCCCACTTCTGCCAGTAAAACTGAACATAATTTCCATTCCCAATACACCTCAGGTGAGCTTGCAGAGATTTAGCTGGCTGGGCACAAGCTGCCATCGGTGTCACGGAGGGAGATAGGATGCTATTTTCACACATGCCAAGCTGGTGCAATTTTATTCACTTTGCAGGGTCTGACCGTCAGAATGCCAGTTAGGGCCAGCTGAGCCCAGATGCATGTGCCACAAATACCCCAGTATCTGTGCACACAATGCACCTGGGGTTATTGCAAACTCTGAAGCTGCGGCTGTTCAGATGAAACTGCTCCGGGAGGTATGCACTGTTAAAGAGCTACAAACACAGAAGGTTCACAGAAGCCCACATACACACTCAAACGTGCGTGCATGCAAGTCTAAGTAAAAGATAGTGCACAAGCCCACATACTGTACACACACACACACACACTGCTTTTGCCTGCTGGCATTTCACTACGACTCGCAGTGTCATGCTGGCAGCCAGCGGTTATTATAGCTGTCTGCCTGCCCAGGATGCCTGGGTCCAAGACAAACACACACAAACTCACAAGGTGTTTTTGCATCACAGGAAAACATGATGCTCTCTCTTTCTCTGACTCCAGCTCCTCACCTCCTCCTCCTCTTCCTTCCGTCTTGCTGTCTTCAGCAGCATGAGCAGCTCCGCATCAGCCATCTACCCACACATGAGCATCCTCCTCCCAACCTGCCTCTCTGGCCACCCACCGGCTGACGTGACATCTGCCAATCAGCAGCGTGTCAGCGACCGGTTAGTCGGTCAGTCTAGTCAGCGCATCAGTCAGTTAATCTGTCGGTCAGGGGCGAGTCTGCTTGCTTTCCAGTTGGACGGTCAGCCAGTCAGTCAATCAAACGGACAGCTTGTCACTGAGGCGGCCCCCTCAGTCAGACGCGCAAACTGTCAGCTGCATGACGCTCACCGACGCAGCACTGTGCCATCACTTTTCTCTTGTCAGACACTTTAACTGATTATTTCAGAGAAGGAACAGGACAAAAATCTTTATTCCACAGAAGTCCTGGGTCATATCTTCCAACGGAAAATGCTTTTGTTGCCTTTGCATCAGGTTTTCAGAGGGTAATTGCACAGCAATATTATTAGATGAAAATTTGGAAAATGTATGGCTCCCTGCTTGTTGTGTGTCACCTTTGCTGTTTGTTGCGAGCCTACACAAGTTGCTTCCCGAGTGAAAGATTGATTGCTGCTGTATTGTTGAATTTGTACGCAAGCATGAACACACGTACACAAATACGCAGGCAAAAAAAAAATAATGAGAGAATAAAGGGATGAGAGAGTGATCTAATTTATTTGTTAGTGAAGGAAGTCTGTTATGCTGTTCTTGTTGATTGGAATGATTTGGATGGATCCTTCACCGCTATTTACGTGGATAAGTGTGTGTGTGTCTGTGAGAGAGAGAGAGAGAGACGATGGGTGTATCATTTTTCCAGCACATTAAAACTGCTGGAAAATTGCATATTCGATTGAACAAATAATCTCACAGCCCGATGCATTAGTCTGCCGCAAACGCCCACACCTACCTGTTGCATTTTTCACATTTTAAATTAGCCAGAGGGAAGATCGCTGACCCTGTCAGAGCGATCCGTCATCGTGGTAAATAGATGGAAGCATCAGCATAAGTTGGGCCTTCCTCAAAACAGCAGCTGATTTGGACTTATAATTGCAGCAAAGCTGTTTCTCAGGCTCTCCTCAGTGAAAACAAATCGGAGGAGACAGACAGACGGAATTACTGTAAGAGAGCAACGCTGAACTGTTGCCACGTTGAAGGTTAAGTCAATATGCATAATTAATCTGTGAAATTCACAGGCACATGCAGTCCCGCCCACCACCACAACCACATACACCCAAACACACCTCCCATTTGGCCCTAATAGCTTGATTCTGACCTGAAAAAAATGTGGACGATTAGCTGAAAATTACAGTGGTGCGGTAATTATACTGCTTTGTCCACTGAAATGATGTCTTATTTTTGGCATTTTCTGAATCACACAGCAGTTATAAACACAGCAGCATCCTTACTGGTCTGAAATGTATATGAACGTAACATCGGAGACAACATCTTAAAGCTCCAGCTGTGATAATGCACCCTGACTGATGAACAGAGGGCTCTGTGACCTCGAACTGCTGTAGAAGAAACTAAGGGATTAACCTTGCCGAGTTTGACTGTGATTGGGTGTGCGTGTGTGTGTGTGTACGCACACATGTGTTTGTGGTTGTGGGCTGGGGGATTATACTGTGCCTGTGATTTCTCCAAATTAATTATGGATGATGGTAATATTTGAATGCTACCCTCCTACTTCCCCACCTCCCTGTCTGTCTCCCACTATGTCTGACTCATGACTCACCACTATTAACACCCCCGCCATTGTTTGGAGAAAATTCAACTTTTCTTGATCCTCCCGATTTACCCTGTCTCCTGTGCGTGAGGTAAACGCAGGAAAAATAGCTTATTATTAAAGGCCACCATGCAAAATTGAAAACATTTTACAATTGTTATCTTGTAAAAAAAAAAAAAAGAAAAGAAAAAAAAAGTGTTTTATATCATGTATTCAAATGTCAAAGCATAAAATTGAGCTTTTGGTTTGTGTGGCAGGTACAGAAATGTTTATATGCCCATTTATTTCAGCTTTCTGCTTTTATTTTTCCTGCCTTACTTTACTGTTATTTTTTCTTTCTTTTTGCATTTACATATTGCCACTTGTTTGTATAGTACTATTGCAACCACTATTAATTTGATTGTTTGAATAGACGGTAGTGGTTACGACATGGTGTTAGTATTGTCCAACGGGCCCGTCTCATCCTGCTCCCCATCATGATATCTACAATACTTCATTGAACTTTAATTGTTGCGAGCAGTGGAAGCTTCCCCGGTGGTTTACTATAATCTTTTTTATAGCATCTATTGATCTTTTGTGGCAGGAAGACTTGGATCAGATTCAGACAGCTTTGGTAACATAAACAAATTAAAATTCAAAGGCAGCTTCCAACCAACAGCAGCACCTAAAAAGTGTGGTTATATTGAGCAAGTATAATATTGGCTAAATTACAAATGCATTGCAATCATAAAGACTTCTGGGCTACTTTTGTGTTACTTCACAATATATTCTGTGTTCCCTCTGCAAGTTTAGGGAAATATTCTGCAGATTCCACAGAAAGGAGCAATAGTGTGACACTTTACATTATGTATTTATTGCTCAGACAGTATACAGCCACTGGCTCGGAGCACAGCTGCAGCTGTGTTGGTTGAGGTTATGGATATGGTTATAGTTTCAGATGGCAGTCCAAGAAGTGGCCTCTGGCTTCAGAGCTGTTATTTATTTTGTTTTATTGAATGAATCATGTACTCAAATTACAAACTGGGTATCAAAACAGTTGCAGTTTGCGTTTTTATTGGTCTGCTAGTAAATGTATCTATGACTCAGATCCAGTCAGTAGTATAAGATTAACACTAACACTGAGTTCAAACAACCCACTGGCACCGGATAAAGTTAACCAGTGTGTTGTCAATGAAAAATTTAGTCTTTCTGTTACTGTAATTCATCCTAATCAAGTCAAGTCAGTTTTATTTATACAGCCCAGTATCTCAAATTTGCCTCAAGGGCTTTACCTGGACAGCATACAACACCCTCTATCATCAGAGCTTTGATTATGAACAGGGAACAACAGGTCTTTGTCTAGATGGTAAAATTAATGCAACCACCGGCAATTCTGACTTTGTTCCCATTTGATCAAAAGAGTGCTTTTTACGCATGGCCACAGACCAGAGGACTCTGCTCTGAAAAGACAGCCATGCACTGTGTTGATATCTTCAAAACAACTGCGAGCCTTTTTTTTCCCCTATGTAATAATATAATATACACCACGACGCCAAGGCAGTATGCTGGCAGTCCAGTTTTCAATAAACTTGTATTATACTGTACCCCTCCATGCTGTTCATATCCAATTTTAAAGGTATTGTTAGTCCCCAGCAGCTTTCACATGTCTGAATTGTCAAATAAAATGTATCCATTCCTCCATAAAGTGAGCTCTGAAGGTTTCCTCGCAGTGGGCTGCTATTATGTCGCTTTCATTAGGCTTATCTCTGATTGTATTTTACTGAGTCATTGTACTGTACTGCAAGCCCTAAAATGAATAATTGCATCCAACCCACTTTAGTTGGATGTTATTTACCTGAATGAAATAAAGTCAAAATGTCATGGTCCAGAGGTGCTCAGGCTTCTTCAGGCTGGTAGCCTTTGCCTCTGACAGCATGCTGTGAGATATAAAGTGATGCTTAAAGTCCTCTGTGAGTATATACTGAGAAGCTATTTAGTCTGTCCAAAATGCCACTCTCAAATCCAACAGCTGACTGAAGGCTATGATGCCTCCCAGTAGGAGGAGAAGGAAAAACACAAACTTATCTCAGCCAAACTCTCCCCAGATGTGTTTTGACGTCGATAGATGGCAAATGTAAACTAGGCTCCTGCTGCAGCTGACTACAGTGATACAGAGAGCATCAGCGCACATTGCAGATGTTATAGAGATGACACCCCTATGACTAATTCATGGAAACAAGGTTGACAATCGGCGCGGTGCTCCTCTAAGGATTGGAACCCAGCTGGTTGTTTGTAACTCGTGTCTCCTTCACCTCATCAAAGGCGAGCATGGGGAGTGACTAGAAACCAGTGAATGCTGCAGTTAGCATGCGTGTGGGGCTCCACTCTTGTTATATGGTACTGGGCTCATTTGTGTGCACAGGGGAAATAGAGCTACAATTATATCTGTGAAAAAGAAAAAGTGAATTAGGCTGCTTGATTGTGGCTTTGAGACAATAAAAACAAATCGTGTTGATATTTTACGTCAAATTCTGCCTTTTCCATCCAAGAAAATGGCAAAGGAATAAATGTAGCTACTATGAAGAGCAAGGGTGGCACACACATTATGAAATTAGTTCATTCTGTTCCTTATTGTCCCTTTTCCAACATTAAGATACGCAATAATCAAAGGCTTGTCTTAGTTCGGTTAAAACAGGTTTACCCACTTGTTAACTTTATTCCATGCTGGGTAGACTAAATATGTGAAAGTGGTATCTCAGCAATTGTGGTGTTTAAATCATTGTGATCATCTCCATTGATGTGATAAATCTTTTTCACGCAGCCATGGGAGATGCAGAGTATATATCTCTCCAAAAAATCGTGAAATTATCTCACGGCTGAGAAGAATTAGGATTCCGTTCGAAAAAAAAGATCTTCAGTAATTACTGTTTGTGTTCCAGTCAGAGCCAAAAACGTGGAACTAATGTGGGTGTAAATGCAGCGCATGCTCCGGTACCTGGCTCGGCTAATAGTTTTTGTATTGACACACCAAAACAAGTTTGGACAGTTAATTGCAGTTTAGATAGCAACAGAATTCACCCATTAGTGAATATTCAGTGTTAGCTGACACAAAATATAAATCTGTGATGGACATGTTTCTCTATTTCAAATCTTGCAATGAACAACACTCTGCTTTAGAGTGAATTTGAGCAGTTTTAACGAGTAAGCTGTGGCCTGAGAAGTCATAGCAGGAATCATGCTCCTCTGTGTGTGTTTACGTGTGTGTTCAGACCTGAGTATAAGTGGCATTTTTTGACATTTCGCCCTCGGACAATGCGTGTTTTCTGCGAGTTTGCACGTCTGCCGCTGCATCTCTGTCTGCCTGGATGTCATCTTCCTGTCAGGCCGTGGACATTATAGATTGCTCACCCCGGGGTTGGAAAGATCCTCCCCTTCATCCGCCCGGCCTTTTAATGATGGTGGCCTATACCAGCAGGGGGGTTTACACGCTGCCAGAGGACAGCTGTGAAGCCTCACTGCTGGCCAAACCCTCCAGCCCTCGGTGCCTCACGCCCATATGGCCTCTATTAAGAAGTAAGTATCAGTTGAGTCGCCCGTGTGGCGCAGGAATGATTTTGAGGCAGCTCGGCTCTGAAACAACTGACTTGTTTTCTGTCATTTTGAAGGATGAGGGGTAGAGAGCTACAAAGAGACTGAATTATTGCGTGTGTTAGAATGTGCGTGCAGCTGTGTGTATTTACATGCCTATTGAGTGAGAGAGCTGGTGGAAGCTGCTGCTTTGGCCAGTCTAAATAATTGAAACTCGTGTCCACCATTGTACTTGGAGCCAACAAGTGTGCCCATGTGCAGATATGTGTCTGGCAGCCTGACACATCTCTGCATAGCTGATGGCATTACTTGATCTCCGTGCCAGCCGAATGATGTGCCTGCAGGGCCGCGGTGATAATGACCGACTGTACAGCGGGGAGCCTTAACATCCGGGAAGCCTGACATACTTTGTTAAATATCGTCTGTCGAGTGCAATTGCAGTCCCAGCAGCAACCACTGGATTCTCTCTGTCTCAGACTGAGAAGCTGAACTGCGTGACGTCCCACGGTGTATTACATGCCACCCATACATTTCTAAACACATTTTGGAGACATCCTCCTTGACTAGATATGTGCAGCGTTCTGTCATGCTACAAAATTGACGAAATGACACTCATTATGTGTCTTTAGGGAAGAGAGAGGCAACCGACAAAAGATGTTCCCTTTGTTGTGCTCGGAGCAGGAATCCAAGGATCTTTTTTGATGCTATTTGAATAAAAGTGTCATTTTCAAACTGGCAACCGAAAGACCTTCATTTTTTTTT
>JBCAUF010000253.1:789964-805334 GCA_038406115.1 Haemulon aurolineatum
ATTTTACATTTATGCAGCTTTCAGAGAAGCAAAACGTCCAGTCTAATACATAAAGTAAATAATTTTAATACAGAAGGTCAAAGCCTTAACATTTCTGTTTGAATTTGCAAGTGACACATTACCGCTCTACTGCAAACTCTTATCCTGGTAGTGCTGTGTTTTTTTTGTATTTTGAGAGAAAGCTCAATATGAAAACTCTGGCTCTGGAAACAAAAACAACAGTATCGATGACTCTCTAGCGGGACTCTGATTGGGGTCAGAGATAACAGGGACTCACTGAAGGGGGGGTAGGTGGAGTTGCCACATGCCTGCTCGTCTGCTCCGTCAGGGCAGTCGTTCCATCCATCACACAGCCACTGCTGCTGGAGGCACTCCCCCGTACTGCAGGCGAACTGGCTGGGACCACATGTCCCTTCAGATAAAGACGAAAACACACAGGAGAGGGTTATAAACTTGACAATGTGAGGAGCAAAGGGAGCGGCGCGAGGAAAGGAGAAAGTGTTGTGATGATGAATGCATTGTGATAGGAAAGAAGCGGAGGTTCAACAAAGTAATCAGATATAAATGGCAATTTGTGAGGAGGAAATGTGGGCCGGAGAAGAAAGGAAAGATGAGCAAAAAAGAGGTGAGATCTGAAGGGGAAAGGAGAGGAACAAAGGAAGAAGGGAGAATATATGGAAACAAAGACAGATGGGAGGCAAGAGAAATACTCGGGCACCAGCAGCACTTAATGATTAATGATTAAATATGAATTGGCATTACAAAGGCAAGAACTCACTGTCCAGTACAGACACAGCCTGGTACGTTGCGTTGAAGCCGCTGTCTGCCACACCCTCATCAGCCACAAACACCACCGTCATGTGGGGGCCAGAGGAGGTCAGGTCTGGAGGGAAGGTGGTGCCACAAAACCTGAGACAGAGGCAGAGGAGACAAAAGCCGCTTCAGGACATTGTGGTTATGGTTATATAACTCGCATAAAGGACGACATTTATTTACCCTCAATGCATAGGTTTTAAACAACAAAGAAATAGCTTCAGCTACTGTTACTGTGCATTTTGACATGCACATAATAAAAGGTAAAGGCTGGGGTGGGTCTCACCTTCCCAGCACTCTTCCAGCTCCGGTATCGACGTTGTCGTGCACCTCCACGTAGTCAAACTCACACACATCCTGAGTCTCCAGGCTGAAGTTCCTGAAGCTCAGTGTGATGACGTGGCCCTCCTCAACGGATAAATGCCATACGCACAGCTGATGGGAAGCAGAGGAACATCAGATACAGATGAGACACAAATTTTCCCGACCTCTTACTAGCCAGTTTGGAGGGTGACTAACGTGGTTAAGGATGTACCTGCTGGTGAGGATAGGGCCTGGGGTGGTTTGGGCTCGACAGGTAACCATATGGCCCGGATTTCTGCCCGCCACATTCTGTAAAAAGGGTTAGGGTAAGCTGGGAACAGTGTCCGATGCCAAAACTTTGTCTGCGTGCTCTCACCTTTGTGTTTGTGGCTGCAGTTGGCCTCGTCTGTTTGGTCGCGGCAGTTTGGGTGACCGTCACACACAGACACAGGCAGCAGGCAGCGACCGCTGTCACACATAAACTCCTCTCTGGAGCAGCTCTCTGAGAAAACACAGAGTGGATACATGCACAGATGCACATGAATGAGTGCAAGCGCACATGTATTTGCAGACGCACAAACACACACACACACACACAAGCACACACTACTGACTGTGTCCAGGCTGTATGGCTCTGTACTGTGCAGTGAAGCCGCTGCCTGCGATGCTGCTGTCGGAGCGGAAGGTGACCCACACTGTGCTGCTGTTTGTGTTGACTGTTGGCGGTGCCACGTTACCACAGAACCTGCAGAACAGACGGACAGGCTTCTAATAATCTGTTTATTTCCCCCCTCCATGTTACAGCTTTGGAGTGGCCATTTGAGTCTGAACTTTGCACTGCAAATTCCTAAAAGGATTTGCGGGCAAATTATGCAAGATTTGCAGAATTTCATGAATCATGTTACGACACTTTCCAAGAATGCAAGTAAGCAAAGAGGTCAGGGTTCTCTCGTGTATTGAAATCTTTCCAAGAAGTGTTCAGTACCTGGAAGTATACTCAATTATGCACAGACCTTTGGTGCCATCTATCAACAATTTAAGGTAATGACACAAACTCTGATAACGTTCCTTTAAGGAGAACATGTTAATAAATGTTGCTTTGAAAAGTTAGTTTCACATAATTGACTAACTGAGACCAGCATGCAGGTTAATTTTACCGAATCAAGTGTACATTTGCAAGAACACTCACCATATTTTCCTGCAAAGACCTAAACTACTTTTTATTATTATTTTTGGGGCATTTTTGTTGATCTCTGAAGAACAGAAAACAACCAAAAATGTTGCAATCATCTTCATGCAACAGAAGCACACGCTTTCAAAAGAGAGCACTTGGCACTGCAGTATGAAGATGACCTCTGACAAAGACCGTGCTCTTATGATTGGAGTGGAAACCGGCCATCTCACTGAGAGTACAGCATTTGACTCATGAAGCCGGGGTCTAACCAACCTGATGACCACGGAGCTCTCCTCCACCTGCTCCTGCACCTCAAGCCAGTCAAACAGACAGGGAGATGGCCCCTCCACAGCCAGAGAGGAAATGTGGATCTGCACCAGGGATGGGGGCGGGACACGGATCACCCACACGCACAGCAAGTTGGGGGGGTAGGAGCCTGGGTGGTTTGGAGAACTGAAACCTCCCTCTGAGTCAGTCAAAACCCCTCCACAGCCTGAGAGGGACGCCAAAAGGAAAACATGCTGGATAGCCATGGAATAGAGCAGGCAAACTATGTATAGAAATGGCATTTCTCCTTGAATCGCTCACGTATTTCTGCTGGTGGGATCCTGGCGGGCTGTGGTGCGGCAGTACTGTCCGGCTGACTTCTGTTGGCAGAGATTGTGGGTGAAGTGTGGGACGCTCCTTCTCCTGCACTCAGCAGGTCTGGAGGGCTGGTGGGAGACGACTGATCCTCCACCGCCTGACCTTTTATCTCTTAAGAAAACAAAGGCACAGCGTGGAAACATGATCCCACAGTCTAATCAGAGATCGGCATCATTTTTTACATAAAAGTTGATCATGCTGACCAGAGGAAAATGAATAAATGCAGCAAATAGGTGCACACAGATGCACCCCACATTTACAACATTTCCAGTATAATCACAAGCATGCCAGTAAAGTGGTAAATGATAACTTACTTCGATTTGCACAGAAGCACATATGGGAACAACTTTAAATATGAAATCTGAATTTAGAAAATCTCTTGATTTGTAACAAGCAATTTATATCTTAGTCTAGATGTCTAAGATATTTCCTTTTCATTGTGACCACCGATCTGAGGCGCAGCAGTGACTCACGTGTGAGGATGAGGGCCAGCGCCAGTCCCAGGGCTGCCAACAGGAGCAGGGCAGCAGCAGAGACCACCACCACCCCCCAGCCACAACCTGGGGCCCGCAGACGCATCACACACACCCCAAAAAGGCCCCAGCCTAGGTCTGAATGAGAGAGCACACGTACATAAACCTGAGGGTATGAGAAATGTTTTGTCTACCAAGTTTTATTTATTTATTTTTTTCAGCTCTCTGGTTCATTTAAACTTTTAATTTAATTTCACACATTTCATTGAAAAACTAATTGGTATGAGTATGGCAAAATGGTCTCCTATTTTGTATTGAAGAAGACTGTCAAGGGAATTCTGTTAACTTTCCTCCACAATTTACAATGAATCAAAGTGGAAGCTAAAAATAAACCCCTGGCTTTGACTTTGCCTGGCTTTGCAACCAGACAATGCTGCAGACACTGTGTAATTTAATTTGATCATGGTTTCAATTTAGTTCACTAAAATGTAATTACTGCATGCAATATTGGTGGATTGTCAATTTTGGTTACAATTAACCATCATAACCTTTTTTTTTTTCATTTTTTTTATGCACACCGCCTTACTATTCCTCAAGAATGCTGGAAACAAAGCCAGCAGAGTTAAAGTGACGCAATAGTGTCCCCAATCCAATTCATGTGCACGGTCGAACACAGTTCAAGGCTAGCCACGGGGAGCAGCAAGCTGACCGGCTGACTCACTGGCTGCTGGCGGTTTGATTGGTTCGGGGGTGGAAGAGGATGTCCTGAATCCCTCCACTCTCTCCTCTCGCTCTCCCTCCAGCTCAAAGGCAGGGTTGCAGAACACATTCTGCGGAAAACAGAGATACATAGACATTAAACTATTGATCAAGAGAGCAAGACTGTGTTACATTTGAAAGAATCAAGACGTTCTTCCTTTTTTAAGTGAAAAAATTTGTTTAAAAGCAATGAAACACACCTTTAGGCTACACTCAAAGCTTTGGCTGCTCCTGATCTGGTACGACCCATGTAGTTGCTACCATTAGCTAATGTTATGTATAATGTACAGCAGGCATTGTTGTCAGTTTGCTGGCTTCCACTCACTCTAAGGTCACCTAATGGTGGTGTCTAAACCTGCAACAGCTGATTTTTTTTTTTTTTTTTTTTTTGGCCACATGGGGGCAGCAGAAACAAGCTCAACACACAACATTATCACTTCACCATGTTTGAACTTGGTAGCAATTTGTTGCTTATTCACACACCCAGCAGTCATGGAGCAACATTAGTATTCAGTTAGAGTCGTGTGGTTGGCCACCTGGCTTGCAAGTCCAATATTCACTCTCTATTTAGTTTTGTTTTTATTCTCCACTGACTCCTGAGGGAAATATCTGGCTCTTTAGCCACTAAATTTTCCATTATGCTCACCAGCTAGGTGATAACTTTGCCTGTCTGCTGTTTGGCGCTGAGCATGTGGTGCACAGCTGCCTCCTGGTCGCCTAAAACTACACAGGGAGAGCAATAATAGTGAACCAAAACGGTAAAGTTCTGGGTTGGACACCTGAACAACAAGCTGCAGATTAATTCACACTGAATTTGAGACAAATATTGAGTGCAAAGCAAGTGACTGAGAATAATTTTGGGAAATGTGAGGAGATCCAATGTGCTACCATCATGCAATTGCTACTAACATGCACGGCACTGTTACATTTAACAGTGCACGAATGTCAGCTTCTGGCCTATAGAAAACACCTGCTCCAGACCATACAGCTAAGAATCAGGACTGCACAATGCAACACAACGCAACTGTGAGCTGCACATGAATAGATCTGGCATTGTAGGAATTCAGGTCCATGAGGCCTGAAATGAAGTTTGAAATGAAAACCAATGTCCGGTCAAGAGGAAGAACCTTTAACTTTATGTTTAGATATATATGAACTCAGCTATTCAGAAAAAAGTCACTTCCCTTGAAGACCACAACGGACTTTGACCAATCTCCTGCCAAATGTCTCGATGACTTGTGACATTTCCCTCTACACGATGCCACCGGCATCCATCTCATCATTGTCACTCACCTTATAAATATCTGAAGAGTCTGAGTACACTGCGACTTGGCTGAGATCAGACATCTTTCATCCGCTGTCACTTTTCCAGTGCTCCTCGTCTTAATGAGACTGATGTTGTGATAAATACATCAGTGGCGACACTTTGAAGAGAGCTGTGTCTACATGAGGGAAGGTTAAAGACGTCTTCTTGGGTTTTCTTAACATTGTTCACTTTTTGCTCCAACAGTAAACTTCCACTGAAATGCACTAAGTTCACGGCGTTCACTCCTCCAGCACAGCAGAACCCTTTGTCGGACATCCATCAACATAGTCCAAATACAAAAAAATGCTAAAATAGCATGATACGACAAAAAAAATTCAATTTTATAAATGATCAAATTATCAAAATGTCTGTGTTTGCTGTTTTCGCAGCATCAACCTACATTCCCCTTGTTTTCTGACGGTGTGTGAGTGGTTACAAAAGTGTTTCAGAAACTCCTTCACAGTGTTGAACAAAGCCGAGTCAGCTGAGAGGACTGAGCCCCCAGGAGGAGGAGGAGGAGGAGGGAGGGCAGGGAAGGGAAGGGGAGAAGGGAAGGGGTGAGGGTGTAGCTGTGGGTAGGGGTCCCTGTTAAATCTCTATAATCCCCATAATGATCTCTTAAGCTCCTAAAATGTTTTATTCACACGCACGCCTGGATGCCCCAAAAAACCCGAGCGAGCGGGTGCACAAACACGACAAAATACACACACGGTTTGACACCCCAAAACACTGGAACAGAGACAAGTACAGTCTGAGCAATTTAGTAACGATTATGAGTAATTACGCATCAAAACAACAACAGTGTGGGGGTGAGGTTTGTTTTGGGAATGATGAAAAATGGCGAGGTGTGCTAAAGAGATTGTGAGATTTGAAATTGAATTAGTTGCCCAAAGCTGGCTCATGACATTGCTGTGGAGTGTCCTAATAGATTTTTATTGAGCAGCTTTTATGAGGCCACTCTCGGCTTTAGACGAGTCAGCAGTGTGAAAGTGTCACCCAAATACTAGATTTTGCAAAACCCCACAAAAAGAGAAACAGACCAAATGAGTGCAACCAAAAACGAAAGTAAGAGCTCACATCTGTCCCCCCCTCCTCCCTCCTAAATTGCTTAATCCCTCCTTCCCGGTTTGGTGCTGCTGTGTTAATGGGTAATCGGTCATCAAACAAAGCAGTTGACTGCAGGTCGATACAGACACTCTTGCTGTGGTTTCTGTCACTCAAATACTCAAACGCCACAGATACAGTCATGTATGTCAGGCCCGCACTATGGATCCTTCTTTTCATCTCTGTCCAGGAGGGTGAGCGTTTCAGTTTTTTGTTGCACTAGATTTGAGTGTGTTTCCATCAATTAATATGTACAGTATATATAGACCCATATATGGCTGTGTTGGCATGTGTACCCCTTTTGCTTGTGTGTGCACGTAGAGATGCATGTTTATCACCAACACTGTTTGTGCTCCAGTGTCCCTGCAGGAGGATGAGTATAATTATTATGACGAAGGATACGAGGATCCACAGCCTCTGAACTGCTCAACCACGGAGAGCATCAGAGGCGGACATGTCACCTACTCACAGGTAAAAATAACACGTTGTGCATAGAGCTGAAATTATTGGATGAGTAATAGACAGCAAACGTAATAATTTCTCTAAAAAAACACCAAACACTCTCTGGTTCAGGCTCTTCAAACTGGCTGTTTTTCTCTCTTTAGTGTCTCCTTCCCATTTTTTTCTCCCTGCTGTTTAAACGACCAATCTATAGTCAATTTAATTTTAATCAAGTGAACATCACGCAGGATGTTGTACTTGTAATGGTAGAAGTTCATATGATATACCAAAGTGAGACATGAGGCTAATAAAATAAATGCAAACCACTGCAAAGCAAAGATTATAGGGTGCCTTATAATGTCTTATAATAGAAAAGCAAAACAGAGGTTACAGTGCTCACGTACCAAGAAGTACATTTTCTTATTACGTTGAAAAGGAACTAGATGATCTGGAAAGTGAAACAAATCAAGCATCTCTTTACTGGAAAGCTTCGTGTTGCGTAATTTAGCTGTGTTTTCCACTGCAGGAGGGGCTGGAGGGCAGCAAACTGACCTATCACTGCCGCCCAGGGTTTTACCCTTTCCCAGTCAGCCACAGGCTCTGTGGTGCTGATGGCGAGTGGTCACGCATGAGATTAGCCAATGGCAGACCGGTGTCACAGGCCACATGCAAAGGTAGCGGACCGGATGGTGATGCATTCAGTGTCTTAATGTATGTACACAAATCTTCTCTCTTCCTCTCCTCCTTTCTGTTCACCCGTCTCTCTCCCACTCCCAGAATTGCTTTGCCCCGCTCAGCTCCAGCTGGATCATGGCGACTTCTGGCCCAGGGACCAGTGGTTCCGTGTCGGGACGTCACAGAGCTTCTCCTGCGAGGAAGGGTTCACCCTGTCCGGGTCAGCTCAGAGGAACTGCACCCCCTCTGGGGAGTGGACAGGGACCACTCCAGTCTGTGACAACCATGGTGAGGATGGACAACATTACACGCCTTGCACTAGCATAAATCATGCGTATGATGCATGGCTTTATTCTCCTGCACTTCAGTTCAAGAGAGAATAACTGAGAGAATATCCTCTTACAAGAGGCCCTGAGCCCAGTTCATCAGGTGTATTAGAGCCTATGGTACTACTGACTAAGCTCATACTTACTGAGGTTTACACTATAAAGCAGCTTTCAATGAATACATGCAAATGATCCCTATAAACAGGTTTTAATTTTATACAGTAGTTCACTGTTGTTACTTTGACACAAAACAGGTCAATGACCTCATTTTGTATTTACTCTTCTTAACTTCACGATTCAGTTGAGACACGTGTTTATAATGTGTTGTCAATGTCTTAAAAGGCCTTTGTGCGTCATTTCAAATAACTACAACCGCATCTTTTGCAATGAAAGTCAAAAACAAACATCAAAATCATTAAAAAGAAATTTTTTTCTCTCATATGTGTCAGCTGAAGACTGTAAAGACCCAGGGATCCCACCGGGAGCCCAGAGGTCAGGCCGGCTGCACAGAGGAGAGAAGGTGATCTACCAGTGTCAGGCCGGTCTGGATCTGCTCGGCTCGGCCGAAAGGGTGTGTCTGGAGAACAGAGAGTGGAGCGGCTCAACACCGCGGTGCCAAGGTGCAGAGGGAAAGTTTGACGCAATGAGCGTACAGTTACACAACACAGTTTTAGATGTAGGTGTTACTCCTTTTAAAACAACAGAGGATTCATTTCTAAGACCTACAGTAATTGGGCATCAAAGAGGTGCCAGAACAGTACATGGCAAACTATTATATTATGTTAAGACATCCAGCCGTGATATTTTTCTTCTTCACTTCAGGCCTGCACACCTTTGACTCTCCCAGCACTGTGGCAGAAGCCATGGCAGGGTCACTTGCAGGAGCCATGGATATGTTCTCATCAGACACTGAAAGGAAAGGTTGGGTATAATTTGTATCTGTATCAACAACATATGGACAATGTTGCAGCACATACAACATGAAATCTTCAGTGCATGTGCATAAACTTGACGGGAATATGAGGAGATAAACTAGCTGAAATGGCATAATTTAAAAAAAGTACTTTGTCTGTGTGTGTATGTGTGTAAGATACAACCGTGAACTATGGCAGGACCTTCCACGTGGAAGAAGGCAGTCGCATGAACGTCTACATTTTACTCGACACGTCAGGAAGCATCAGGAAGGAGGACTTTGAGGAATCCAGGAGAGCCACCATTGCTCTCATCAACAAGGTCTGGGCCTCAAAAACAGATGAATTCACATCGATCTACTTGTTTGTCTGACGTTCTATCTCAGTGGGTGTGAAGCCTCCTGTCGTCTCCATTTTCCCCGCAGCTGGACAGCTACGAGGTGAAGATTAAGTTCCACGTGTTGTCATTTGCCACCCGGGCCATAGACATTGTCGACATCAGAGACGAAGAGAGTGGTGACGCCGAAGAAGTCAAATGGATGCTGACGGAGTTTGACTACCATCGTAGGACCCTGCTTGTTTTTCCCACTATCATTCATATTATTCATTGTCCTTAATCAGAACAGTATGCTATAGCCATAATGTAGCCATAATGTTCAATGGCTCATTCAATTATTTATCTCATTAATGCTACATATCTGCCAACCATGCAATCCTTCGTATTTCTCCATCTGCAGGCCATGGGAATAAGACGGGCACCAACCTCCACGCAGCCCTGCATCGCGTCAACGAGATAATCAGCTTCTTGAAGCAAAACAGCGCCAAGAACCATTTTAATGAGACCCAGAACATCATCGTCATAGAAACAGATGGTAAAGACACGGGAGACGTCTCGCACGCTCTTGCTGAAAAAAGGGATCCGTTGAGTACCTCCAGCTTGTAAAGATCTTTTACAGCCCACTGGAGCAATCGTTTATGTCCTTCTGCCTGCAGGTTACTCCAACACAGGCATCAAGCCGCAGACCGCCCTCGCCCAGATCCGGAGTCTGCTGGGCTACAACCCAGCATCCCTCGATCACACAGACGAGACAATGCTGGGTATCATTAAATATCCCAATGCCACATACACTTAGACACTCTAATGAGATGCATGAATGACTTTCAATGCGTGCAGCAGCTTCAACATCACCGAAATTACAAGCAAATATAGATCAGTGCACCGACATGTATATTTATGTGTATGTTTTCAGATGTCTACGTGTTTGGTGTTGGGGAGCGAGTGAAGAAAGATCAGCTGAACTCCTTAGCCTCTAAGAAACGTGATGAGCAGCATGTCTTTATTCTGAAAGACTACAAAATACTGGGAAAGATGTTCAACAGCATCATTAGTAAGTGGGAGGTCACTCTTAACTCAAGGGCATGAGACTTTGAGTGTTTTCTGATTTCAGCTGTCCATTTGTCAGGATTTAATTTAGAAAAATACAAAAAAATGGCCTATTTCTTTTTCTTCAGAAAGGCAGCGGAAAAGTAACAAAGTAGAAAATACTAACAGAGTTCAGTTTCTGCACTAGATTTAAAATTCAAGAACAGCCTACATTGCTGCTCAGTACAAGGTGTTACCAACTTTTTAGTTACTGCTGACGTGTGTAACCATTAAATGGACATGTTTCATAACACAGGTGACAAGAGTGTGACGATGTGTGGGATAGCTCAGGAGATCGTCTTCGACGAGGCGAAGGACAAGGAAAACACACGGCCCTGGCATGTCACGGTGACTCCGGTGAGAGCTTTCCACAGTCCGTCACTAAGATCACAATGGACCCCCCAGCCCCCCGTCTGATATTTTAGATTTCACATATGAACACTTTCCTCCCTAGTATCAGTCCACGACCACTAACACAGCGTGCTTTGGATCCATTGTGAGCCAGAACTGGGTGCTGACAGCTGCTCACTGCTTTGCCAGAGCGAGCAAAGACGCGTTCTCTCAGCAGGTGTCAATAAAACATGGTTAGTGTCACTGTGGGAGTATACTGTAGTTTTAGATTGAGCTTCATGTAATTGGAGAAGAAAAAAAGAAACTGGGTGATGAAAAACAGTTTGGTAATCATTTTATGATCTTGGACCTTCACATACCTATATATCCCTTGATGATGTTTGAAGTTGTGTGCTAAATGTGTTAAACGTTTCAAACCCAGTTGCATAACAGTACCACAAGAGCATATTTCTCGCATAAGTTATCGTTTCAGGAAACAGTGAAATGACAAGCAGCTTCTATGGTCCCCAGGTGAGGGCCTGGTGGTTCCCAAGAAGGTGATCATGCACCCCAAGTACAACGTCAACAAACTCAGAGACAGAAATGTATCTGAGTTCTATGACTACGACGTGGCTTTGGTACAGGTGAACAAGAGTATCCCGCTCTCCTGGAAAGCCCGGTAAGACAGCCTGAAGAAAAGGTGCTTAACAGTTACATACAGCATAAGAACTAAACATAAAGACATAGATTTTATTCAAGTAGAAGCTTAAAGCACTTTGTTTTGTCATGAAAAAGGTGCATGCGGGTAGTGTCTTGCATTTGCACCCTTGTGTGTGTCGCTTAGAAGACAAACATAGTGTGCACACTGTCTTGTCATATACAGACCGATCTGCTTGCCGTGTACCGTGCCAGCCAGCCGAGCCATGAAGAAAGTCAACTCTACCTGTCAGCAGCACAGTATGTGACCTTTTGACCTTTACGCTCATGTTATTAAGAGTATGTGAGGAATATTTCAACATTTTTAACATCACTATCTGTATAAAAATATACAGGAAATGTGCCTTTCTGCATCTTCGTCAATGCCGCCAATTATCAGTGTTGTTTGCATTGTAACAGCGGCTGCTAACTTCTTAAATCTTTGCCGTGGAAAATGCCCATCATATCATCAAGAAAGACTAAACTAATACTAACACTAACAAAAACTAAATTCAAACTGAAGAACAGTAAAATAAAAACAGAAACTAATATTCTGCTCAGACTAAAACTCCTGAATACACTAATGCATTCTCAGTAAAAACTAATGTGTGCACACAGGGGATGAACTACTACCACACATGGAGACTGCTGCCTTCTTCTACCACGACAAGAAGAAGTTGGAACGCAAAGAAACACACATTCACACACAGAGTCAAGTGAGTGACAGTTGAAAGGATTTCCAGACTGCTTTCATGTCCATACTCAGTAATGTGGGGGAAATAGATCTGTTGTACCATAAAAGTGTTGAGCTGCAACTAATTTGCTATCTGCAGAGGCCGGCCTGTGTGGAGAAAGCGAGGCTAACACTCAAAGAGCCCACCGATGTGGCTTTGGAGGAGTATGTGCCTGACAGATTCCTCTGCTCCGGGGGTTCATCAGCATACAGGGACGCTATCGCCTGTAAAGGTCTGTACCACTGTATCACGAGCATCAGATTGACCGCCATGGGATTCACATGACAGTTAACTGTTGTTTCTTCTTTTCTTTTATTAAGGTGACTCTGGTGGATCCCTGTTTCTTCAAAAAAATAACCGCTACTTCCAGGTGGGCAAATCTCACGCTTTAAATGAAAAAGCCTTATTACACATAGTGAAGCCAGCATCACTTAGACTTGTCTCCTGTCTCACATCTGCAAGGTGGGAGTGGTGAGCTGGGGCACCATTGACGTGTGCGACAAGCGCAACTTAGTGGGAGGGAAATACAACAGAGACAATGCCCGAGACTTCCACATCGACCTGTTCAAGATAATGCCGTGGCTCAAACAGCATCTAGGCGAGGACATCCAGTTCCTGCCTGAGATCAACTGAGAACATCCACAATCAAGCAATCAGCTGAGATCTGTCCGGAGGAAAGGATAATAACGCAATGCAGAATTCAATTGAGTTTTCCTAAGCTTTATTGTCAGACAGACTACCATGATTTTGATAGCTGAGGTGCAGTAAAATGTTACCAAAATCTTACACAACATGAAAAAGACATTCTTCTCCTTTTGGCACTGTATTCTCTCCATACTCGACATACAAAACACATGATATATGGATCTGGATGTGTTGAATTATAGGATAAAACACTTGCTTGAATGATGCGATTCAGTCTGTCTTTGTAGAAAGATAAGACATACAAGCACTGCGCAGGCAGACAGACAGACAGACAGACAGTCCAAATCAGCCCTCAGAAAACTGCTGGAACAGGGTCTCTGCTTGGCTGTCTTTGAATTTCGGGACAAAGTGGATCTGGAGGATCTCGGAGAATCCCTCAGAGAGAGACGGAGCCACAAAGTGTTTCCTGTCCACGCAGAGAAAGAGAGAGCCAGATTAGACTGGTTAGTACCAGAGCAATTACTTTTGAGTGTTTATATTACCAGAATATTCAAAAAATCCACCATGACAGATTTAAATTTTTTGGCACAAGAGACAAATATGTTTTATACCCAGTAAGAGTGTGAGAAGATGGTGTGAGGGTTATTCTTTCTTACTTGTAGCTGTGGAACACCATGTCATTGACCTTGGCGTGTTTGCTGTCTGATGGAGCCATCTCACGGAACTGAGATAAACAATAGTGCATTAGAAAAAACTGGCAAACAAACAAAAAGAACACACGCATCATCAGCAGCCACAAGCACAAGAGGTTAACATTGACAGTGTGGAGAGCCGGGTCATACTCTGTTGTTGTGCTTCGCTTGCTCCAGAGAAGCCGAGAAGTGGAAACAGCGACAGGGCACTCCCGCGGCCTTGGCCACGTCCACGTAGCTGGGAAACGCACACAGAGCATTGGTTACACAAACAGAGAGAAACAAATAAACACACATACAAGCAGCAGGCAGTGGTAGGAGCAACACACCAGCTTAGGGCCTAAAATATTCCCCGTAAACTTCACGAGTACATGACCAAAATGATCATTTGAGGCATTGTTTTTCTACAGGGGTACAAGTGTTGCATGTGACAATGGGATTGTGTAATAAAACAACCTTGTGTTTTGGCACTAAAAACCCTTTAGCCAATTGTTCTAGCCATGAAATTTAAACACAGTGACATTTGTCCACGCTAAAAGAAAATAACCTTTTGCAGTGCTCTTCACCGAGATATGTAGTGCTGTTTCTTGATTTATAGTCTTTTCTCTTGCTATAGCCGCTTCTAGGCAACAAACCTGTGGTGCATGGTAGGTACTTTTTAATCAAAACACATACTGTAATTAATTATATCAATTAGTACCTTACTTTAATTGCAGTTACAGTGAAAATGGATTAGTGGATTCGTTCTGCCAATCTGCCACTTGTGGACTAAAACATTTTTCCACTAATGAGAAATGTAATTTTTGTGTTTTCTCTACTTACAATACAATACAGCGGTAAATCCTGCTGCTGTAGCTCATCAGCCCATCTATTACACTAGTTAATACCTGCAGTCAGCTTCAGTCAATGCTGCTGGGTGTTGTGTCTTAAAATAGTCTTGGCACGACACCACAATACCAGAAGGCATGAGAGATGTAGCTAAAACCGAACATCTCCACCCTGCCTGCAAATACACTGATCTGTCTGCATGATTGTTCTTAAATGACGCGTGACTCTCTGTCTTTGCATAGAGGTGTACCCCAGTGAGAATGCATTCATACTGAAACGACACACACATGCATTTTCACGTGTTGGGTGTTTGACACAGTGGTGCTTTACCGTTTGCGGGACTCTAGGTCGGGGTTGGTGTTGTCTACGGCCACACTGCGGCCCTCTTTCAGAGCCTGCTCACTTGCCGACACACACTTCTGCCACGAACCGAGTGTGTCCTGACACAAAAACAAAACACAAAAATGGTCCTATAATATCTGTGCTACAATGACAATGACCATATTTATCTTCATCACTTTATTCTTGCCAGTTGACATCTTGATGTATATACAACCAAATTCTGGGTGCATTTAGAGCTGAAGCCTTGCTGACAGAGTCCTGTTCATTAAATCCACTCACCCTGTTGACGTACGCATAGCCTTTAGGAATGATGTGGGTGTGGAAGAAGGTGGATTTACCCGCTGTGGAGCAAGGGAAAAGGAAGCAAGATCAGAAGAGTGTGGTTGGTTGGGGATGTCAGACATATTTTTCACTTCACTTACATGCAGGGAAACCCACAGCAACAATCACTTCTGTCTGGCTGGAGGTAAGGGAGGCGGACGGCGGGTCGTAAAGCCTTGCAGTGCTGTCAAGCTTCCTCTAGAGGTCCAGATGAATAAAACATGAGAAAAAATACAGACCGAACCACCACAAACACAACAGTGTACAAACAGTATGTTCATTGTGCTCACAGGGTCAAAACTAGGCAGGTTGTAGGGGGCGCTCTTCCATCCCAGGAAGTACTCCTCTGGTGTGTGGAACTGCAACCCAATGTTCAGAGCAAACTACAAAAACAGGAAGGGAGACAGTCCGTAAGAAACATCAAGTAAA
>JBCAUF010000253.1:849990-860120 GCA_038406115.1 Haemulon aurolineatum
CACACACACACACACACACACACACAAACACACACAAACAAGCATACGCCCACACAACGTTTTTCACCATCGCTTCCTGTATTTTGAGGACAGTCATCCATCATCCACCGTCCTAGCTATCCATCAGTCTGTTCGGCTTTGTACGGGTGGTTTATTCGTATCTGAAGGGGAATTCACCAGTGGTGTTGAACAGGTGTGAACATTTGTGAACATTAAATTTTTTTGAGATGGCTGTAAGCCTTTTTTGGGCGCCATATTTCATGTGTCTACATCGAGACCCTAGAATTTTGATAAATTATTATGTTTGGCAAAAGAAAAGTAGCACACATTTTATTTCATTCATCTCTGAAAACTTTCTAACATATTTTGCAGGCACATAAATTCCCTTTTTCCACTTCAGTTCACCCTTTTACCATTGATAATATATTCTACCTCCTCTTACCCTACTATTACAGTTTTTTTTCCCCCATGTAATTGCTGTTACATGATCATGACAATAGAAATATTGTTATGTCATCCTCATTTGCTGACCTTCGTTTGTCTTCTTTGTGGGTGCTTATAAAGAAGAGGACCATACCAATGTTTTGCATGCTGCAGCCCATTCACTACAAATCACGTACATCCTTTTAGTTCTGTTCTTTTTTTTATTTTTCAGATGAAAAGAAACATGTGGGGAAAAAATACAGTACATGCAATCAAGTAATAAATACACAAATTCTGCACCATATACACTGCAATCTCTGCATGTATACATATAACCAGAATATACAAACACATCCCATTCCAAAACAAAGGGACTCATGATGGGAAAAATAATACAACCATATAAATATATATATATAAAAAAAAATCATACTTGAACTGTACTCCAATAAAACTGACTGTTGGGCATTCACAACCAAAATACATACTCTCTCACAAACTCATCTAAGTTCCTTGTAGCACATGAGACACGGTCTCAAAAGAAGAAAAAGACAATGGTTTGTAATATCACAATTGTAAAGCAGGTTCCAAGCCAGGATTGAAAGGCGTGCAGCAGACAGGATCTAAACAATGTGGTTTTAGGCCAGACAAGGACGTCACACCCAGATTACATTTTATTGAAATCATTCATATTCTAATGAGAATAAATGCCTTTTGTTTGACATCATTGTGATCACTGGATATGACCACATGAACTGAAGCGATAAAAGTTCATTCCTGGCCTTGGAAACAGTAGTTTGACAGGACATGCCTGAGTGTTTTTGCACATTGGGCATACTGCAGAGCATGTATCATCATATTTATTGCATATACTGGCAGCTACATGCAATTTGTTGAATATCTGAAACTGTATTTCATGTGATTCATCTCATCTGTTTGATATTCTTGGTATTATACAAAACTTTACAAAATCCAAAATCCTGTTCCCAACTATGTTTAAAGTGTTGCCATTCATGATAAATTGATTATATTGTATATAGAATAGCACTTTCTTACCGGGTGCTGATGCTTTCAAAATAAGGTTTCACAGTAGATTTGAATTCCTGCCACTCTTACACCTCTCAAGCAGCAACAGAAGTGCGTTTGAGGAGTGAGACATTCTTCTTGCACAGAAGATTTTAGTACACTGTACATTAAAGCCACCGTTTTCCAAAGCATATTGTTTAAGAAGTTTTTAATGTGTTTTCTAACTTTCAGGCAGCCAAGGGTTTTCAAGCCTTTCCATAAAGACGGAAAATCAACTTGCAGAGAATAGCTAGAGGAAATAAAGAAAAGGCATCACAGAGGAGTTCATGTACGTGTTTTATTTAGTCATGCTATTGCTGAACGGTTAAGGCAGCGCAGACTTTTCCAATTAACCTGCAGCCACTACGAAAACATAACTTGGACAAATAATGGCAGGCATGAAGTGCATTTTTATGTACGGTGGCCTTTAAGGACAATAACTCACTGAAGAAACACCTCATATTACCAATCCACATGTTTTATATACTGAGGCTAGTGTTAAGTTAATGGCTCACAGGTTGGTGAGTTAGCTATATTAATGTCGCTGAAGTACTTTTGTATTGCTTTTGTATGAATGAATGTTTTGGTCTTTGGAATTTCTATCATGCGTATGCTTTCACTGCATGTATTTTGTCCTTCAGGGCCACCATAGTTTAAATAAACCGCTATCTTGTGTTAGTTTCAGGATTCTGCAAATTGGTTTTCAAACTGCTGTTTAAAAAAAAAAAAAAAAAAAAAAAGGAAAACCAATAGCTGCCTGGAAGGTGAGAAGAAGAATACCTCCAAAATGCAAAACATTACAGCAAATGGCTATTAATAAGTTGAAGTATGCTGTACATGATTTGTAGTAGGCTAAAACAAAGAAAAAACACTGGTATGGTCCATCCATTTTAAGCGTAACAGCAATCGAAAGTTGCATTTATTTATATAGTAAATACCAAATCTGAACTCGACAAATGGAGCGTTTCAAAATTGTGCATCAACAGAGGACCGCCTTCCTCCTGCCAATCATCCCCTTCAGCGGAGCCCTACCTGAGCGTCCACAGTCCGCACAGGAGATAAGGTCTTCGGGACAGCCGGTCTTCTTTGAGCCTCCGAGGCAGAAGTCGCAATAGCCGTTGGCGATCACTGAGCCGTCTGGCGCTTTCTTGGCTGTAAGAAGAAGACGGAAAAAAGGGAGGCAGGTAAGTAAGAGTGGGACTTCAGTTTGCTTCTGCCTGGCAAAGGGATCAGGGGGGGAGGGTGGTGAAGAGCAGAGTGTAAACTCATAAGTCAGTGTTATGAAATGTTGCCCTGGAGTGAAGGAGCTGTATCAATCTCCAGACAGAAAAGACTGTCAAAGGCAGATCAACATCGCCCGTGTGTGCTGAGACGGAGAAAGCCTCGCCGACAGAGTGCTCGGCTGGCAGAGAGTGATTAGAGGTAAAGTGTTGAGGTGTAAAACAAAGAAGAAGAAAAGGAGATCTGTAAGTAAGTCCCTGTTGCCAGACTGCGCAGCCATCCCAGCTGGGCACCACGCTCCATCTATCTCTCTCTCTCTCTCTCTCCGTTTCCATCTGTTTGCTTTGGTGCGAACGAGCGCCCGGCGTATACTGTAGGCCCGCGTGCGCCAGGAGGCCCGGGACTCACCAAAACCCCCCAACTCACCCCCGGAAAGACACAGAGAGGGACGTCCACTGGGAGCCCCCGGGGTCTGGTAAATATTGTCAGGAGTGGAGGAGGTTTGAAGACGAGGGGGAGGTGAAGAAAGTGAGTGAGCGAGTGAGCGAGCGAGTGTGCGTGCGTAGGGAGGCTGCTGGGACAGACCTGCCGTCACGCTGAGCGCGGAGAGGCAGGCGCTCCATGTGAAGCCGTTTCATAATGATTATTAACAAGAGAGAAATTCCCCCTGCCTGCCTGAGTGCTGCGTATATATACGTGTGTGGATGTGTGTGTGTGTGTGTCTCGCTCTTCTGTCTGTCTGACTGCGGGTCTGCCTGCCTGCCTGCCTGCCTGTCTACCTCCCGCCTGACTTACTGCTGTTGATTGCATAATCACTTTAATGGAAGCAATCACATAACCACTGCAGACTATTTTGTATGTGCGCTTTCTTCTCCAAGATGTAATGCACTGGATGGGTCCTTCAGTATGACTCACTCGGGACAGAGCACCAGCTGACACAATAGAAGTGGACTGCACAGGTACGCACTCACACACACACACACACACACACACACACACACACACACACACACACACGTAACGTAACATGCAGGCACAAGCATCCTGCAGACAGACCCCCGCAAACACGAGCGCAGACAGACCGTGATGCTGTGGGTGACGCCGCTCGTGTGTGTTCACATGAGAGACGGAGAGAGAGAGAGAGAGAGAGAGAGAGAGAGGTCATTAATCCGTCCATTTCAGGGTGGAGTCTTGTTTGGCCGGAAGGGAGGAGGGGTGAGGGGCAGGGCGGGCGAGGGGTGTGGGTCGGGGGGGGGGGCGAATTTGATGGAAAAGAGGGTGTGAAGGGAAGGAGGAGTGAGAGAGATTGGGTTTCTACTCCACAGGGTCTGGCTTTAATCCTCTGAGAAATAAAATAATAATAAAAAAAAAAATAAAAAAAACTCCCTCTCTGATCAGGATGAGAGGCACACAGACAGACAGACAGAGAGAGAGACAGACGGACGGACACAGAGAACAGGAGAGGGGAGGGAAATGATAAGCTGTACCTGCTACTGCAGAATTCAACAGGAGTAGGCTTGAGCAAAAAAAAAAAAAAAAAACGTAAGCAGGAGGCTGTCAGCTATAGTGTGAGGAGGTAACTGCAAAGGACTTTACTGCTGGGCTGTGCACTTTCACATGTGGTGCAATAATGAATAACAAGATGGAGAGACTATTGTGTCAGCCAGAGTTTGCGAACGACCATCGATAGAAATAAAAATCAAATCTTTTACAAAATATACTCGCCAGGATGTACACTGGGGTTTTCAGCGCTACAGATTCACAGTGCGTGAGATGAAAATGGTGAGTATAATATATATACACCTTACTCACATTTGTATTTCAACACAGATGGCTCCATCCCCATAATTCTCAATAATCTCCTTTGCCTGCGATAATATCATGAGATCTTGCTGGTGTCAGCTTTTTCAAATGATGAGAGTTTCATTATGGAGGGGAAAAAAAAAAACGAAAAAAAAAAATTACCTGCACATCGTCGGGCCTTTGTGCCGACGAGGAGGGTTAGGGCAGATATGCCCTGGCCTATTTCTTTTCTCCCCTTTATTAAAAATCATCAGGAAGTCAGTGTGGTCTTTCACATCATGTGATGATATCGAGAGCTGCACAAGCGCATCAGAGGAAGATTGTTGTTATTATTAGTCGTAGTGGTTTTAAGTGGGCTACAGATGTGTTTCGTGAAATCATGATTCACTGGTGGGCCCGGCTCCACGGAGACACCGAAATATCCAAAATATGACGAAACATGAGCAACCTGTGAGGGAGTCCTGTGCCATAGGAATGCCGGACAGACATATACAGTAGATAAAGAGTGTGTACAGTATATAAGTGTATTTACTTTCTTAAGAACAACACAGACAGATGTTTACAGAGTGCAGCAGGAGGACGCAGAAAGCTGCAGAGACATATTGTGCGTGCAGGCCCGGAGCCAGTGCAAACACGCTTTTGTCTTCTCGCTCTGGTCAAATAAATTGCTTTTATCTTCCCTGCTTTTATTTGGGCTCACTGCTGCTGATTGGGCCTCGCAGTCCCCGGTGGGATGAACTAGACAGGCACACATGTGGATAGCCGTGCACGCATTTCGGGCTCCGTTTCATCTGTGCGCTACTGTTCTGCGGTTGTGTGTGCGTCTCTGTTTGCCTTTGTATTCGCGGCGGCGTGCACGAGCGTGCGTGCGTGCACGCTCGGAGGCCCTAGAGAGTGAATCAGCAGGTCCTGACGCATGTGAGTGAGTCGGGGCTGCCCGCTGGCCTGCCTGCGTGGAGGAAAAAACTCCATCAATGATTAAACGCCCGCGGCCATGTTTCAGAAGCCGCCTGCAACCACAGACACGCCATCGCCGGCAAAGGGAGGGACGGAGGGAGGGATGAGAACAGTGAGAGAGAGAGAGAGAGAGAGGGAGAGAATAAAGAGGTGTGAGCTAATGAGCAAAAATAAAAGAGATATAAGCTGGGTTGGGGGGAAAAAAAAGAGGGATTGAAGAAAGAAAGGTGGAACGAGTCAGGTGGTTCTTCTTTCTTTCTTTCACTCCCTCCGAAACCGCCTCGTTACTTTCACTCCTTCTCTTCCTCTCCACGTCCCCAAAACTTCACCCGCTTCAGCCACCCTCCTCCTCCTCCTTCTCCTCTTTTCTTACCTCCACATCTCCTTCCTTTACCTGACCCTCCCCTCCTCTCCCTCTCCCCCCCCTCTCTCCCCCCTCCCTCCTCCCTCTCCTCTTCCAATTACCAGGAGGAGTATGAGCAGAACCGCACACTTCACAGCTTTCAAGTGTTGGAGAGAGATCCTCCTGGGAATTATCCAGCAAGAGATGAATCCTCAAATGCTCCTCACCCTCCCCCACCCCCCCACCACCACCTCCCACAACACCTACCCTTCCCCATCCTTCCTCCCTCTCCGCTTATAATTTCCCTTTCCCCCTGTCTCGTTTTCTCTCCTCCTCTCCTCCTCCTCCTCCATGCTGCTCCTTCGTTACCTTGCGTTGTTATTTCTCTCCCTGAACTGCCTCTTGCCCCGATCCTTTGTCAGTCGAAGTCTCTTCTCACTTTTAGTAAAACAATTGTGTATTTTTTATTTATTTATTTATTTATTTATTTTTACATCTGCACGTTATTTTATTTATTTGAATGCATTGTTTGTGTGCAGTATTTAGGGGTCTTTAAAAATAATGCAAAGTTTGGCTGGTCAAAATGAGACAAGTGAACGACCTGTATGAGAATAAGCCGGAGAAGAGGAGAGACGACGACTGATTTAACTCCTGTGGTTGTCATGTTTTGCATTTTCTACGTGTCACTCCTTCAGATTATATATCGTCATCAAAGGAGAATAAAAGAAATGTTCAAACCATTGCACGGTTGCATGATTTCAAAGCGAAATAAACCATTAAATTATCTGAAAAATGCATGAAAACACGCCAGTCGTACATTTTTCATTCATCAGTTTTTGTGTTTTTTTGTTCTCACAGGACAGCAGCGGATCTAGTCTGTGAAATTAATGATAATAAGTAGGAGAATGCTCTCAACTCATAAAGGAAGAGTTGATCCAGTGTCATAATATTTGGAGATAGATAGCCTCCACTGGACGGTGAGAGTTACTCTCTATTGAATTAAACTTTTATATATTGGGTGTTAAAGTTGCGGTGCGGTTTTTAAAAGATGAGAAAAACTTGGACTGCGCCGGAGATGATCCCAACCCTCTGACAGAATAATTTAATTTGAGGATTAGTTTTATTTGAAGATGATGTGACTAATGGTGACCCAGTGAGACATTTTTTTTTTTTTTTTTACAGTGTGCAGTTAAGGAATGGAGCGAGACAGAAAGAGCAACAGTGAGAAAGCACAGGACTGGAAAAAAAAAAGTTAAGAAGTCGCTACCCGGCATTGTCCCTCATTTTCTCCCCTCGGCATCTCCCTCCTCTGTCTTCCTCCCGACCTCCTCTTCTTCCTCTCTCTCCCCTCTCGTCTCCCCTCCCAGACTGTGGCCTGGAATCAATACCGCAGCACGACCCCGGCTGGTCGATAATCTCATCCTCCGGGCCGGCCGCAGTGGAAGCCTCATCAACTTAGTGCTCCCATCTGAGGGGAATTACCTCTGCCTCCACGCGCCACACACACACACACACACGCAAACAAACAGGCCTACCTGTTGACTTCCCTCACTTTCTCTCCCACCACACTTTTTTTTGAAAATCTCTCTCTCTCCTTCTCCCCACTTTTTGTCCCCCCCCCTGGCTCCCCGATGTGACAGAGCATGTCAAACGTTCGCGCGACACTCGGGAGAGCGACGGCTGAGGTGATCGGATGCGCTTTGTTGAACTCCCGCTCCGTTGTTTAGATGCACGTTGAAGGTAAGCTCGGGCCCGTTAACAAAAGAAGCACAAGTTGCCGTGGCGACCGTCAACACACAAAAAAAGCACAAAACGTGATTAAGCAAAGCCGAGGGTTAAACAGGAATTAACAAGCGGCGGCTGAGTGTGAATGCTTTCACTTTCGGCGTGTGTCTGTTCCTCACAATTACCGCGGCAACAAACACTTCAGTGCCGCCGCAGGTTTGGAGAAGGGGAGGAAGGCGCGAGGATGAGGAGGATGTACAAAGGTGGAGGAAGAGGAGAACAAGGAAGATTTTGAAAACGGATGAGGCGAGAGGGGGAAAGGGAAAAAAGGGAGAGAAAAGAGGAGGAGAAAAGAGGAGGAAGCACAAAGAGGGGGGGGGGGGGAGAGGGAAGGGAGGCGAAAAAAGTGGCTCCCGTTGTATCGGAGCAGCGGTGTGTGAAAACACACACTCTGCACTCCTGTCGCCTCGCTGCTTAATGAGGAGAGCCTCTCAGGAGTAAGCGCACGCACACACAAACACAAAAAGAGCACACACACACACAGATGAGAACACCCACAACCACACGTACAGTAGAGTGCACACACACACGCACACATATACGCTCCAAGATTTACAACCAAGCCTTTGCATAATAACTTTTGCTGTCCAGTTTCACTCCCATCCCCCACTTGCTCTCTTTAATGTGATGAATGAGAGTCCCTGTAACCCTCGCCCAGCCACACACACACACACACACACACACACACTCACTCACACACACATAATTACAGTCGCAAAAAAAAATCTCCATATCTCATCAAGGAACCAAAGGAAAAACAAACGCACGTCTGAAAAGCACATACATGAACATTCACGCAGACACAAAAGCCCAAGCGCTCAAGGAGACATCTCCAGGTTTTTCGTTTTTTTTTTTTTTTTTATGCAGACGAGGAGGCAGAGATGCAGTCAGATGGAAAGCGACAGTCACAGATGAAAAGTCACTGGCTTCCTTTCTGTCTCCCCTCTCCATCTTCCTCTTCTCTCACTCTTTTTCCACCCAGTCCTCTTCCTCTCCCCTCTTCCTCCTCGCACTTTCATGCGTTCTCATTACCGCCGCCGCCGCCGCCGCTCTCCCTGCCGCTGATTCCATCTCTCCTCTGCGCTTCATTGTGCTTCATTTTTTCACTTCCCTTTTCCTTATTTGGTCTCTCTATCTATTTTTTTTCTCCCCCTTCCCTCTGCTTTACTCTCAAAGAGGAAATTGGAACTCTTTCCTGCAATCCATCTGTTGTCACACTAATGCCTGCACCAGTGCCATGCTCTGCTCTTCCTCTGTTTTTCCCCCATTTCTGCTCCTTTTCCATCCCTGCACCCTCCGAACCTACCCCACCCCTCACACACACACACACACACACAGGCAAGTACTACTTTCACTCATGTCCAGTCAGCAGGTTGCGTAACTCCCAGTGCATTGTGGGTCTGGATGCATGCATTTGTGTGTGTGTGTGAGTGTGTGCGTGTGCAATGTGAGCTTGTGCGCAGAGATGACATTGCAAAGTAAAGAGGACAGAGGCAGTTTTGGTGCATAATAAAACTTGATCTATGGATGCTTTGTAATCACACTGACCTGCAGAAACACACACACACACACACACACAGTCCATCAGAGTCTGCAGTCTGCAGATATGTGCACATTTGCCGAATAGACACACACACACACGCCGATAAATCTCACGCACGCGCGCAGACACACTGTAACTGCCCCATAAATCATGCATGTAAAGAAATCACACACAGACACACACACACACACACAGCCTCTGTGCTTATACTTAGTGCACGAGTACTCACATTTGCACACACTTCAAAAAAAAAAAAGAAAAGAGCCACTTAGCCAATACGGGCTTGCGTCCCTGTCAATGAAGAGTTAAAATGCAAATTATTAATCCTATTTTGTTCCAGGGGGGGAGAGACGGCTGGGAATGTGACTGTGAAATCCTGTTTGAATTGTGCCCAACCTCACATGGTCCACTATAATGTGTGTCGGGCCGTGTACCGTCATGTGGAAATGTCAAAAAATGACCAGCCGGAGCGGAGCAACAACAACGAGCACTAAAAGGGAGAATTTCACCCAACGAAAAAAGGTGTGGAAATCTGCCACCCATCTTTTGTGGCATTTCTTTTTTTTTTGCACTGAAAATGGGGAGTTTGAGTTTCTGTAGGTGGTGCAGCTTCCTTTGTGTGTTCAGTCATGGTGGCTATCGCCGCTTGTACCAACCACCAATTAGCATTTTAGTCTACGCAGAGCAGAATTGTAAAAGGCATCGTTTTTGTGCGTCGGAGGACGGCGCTGTGATCTGACAGAGTTTAGACCGGAGCGCGGAGAAGTTTTCGTGCCTTTAATCACAGTCGCGCCACGTCAGTTCACATATGGACATTTATATTGTGGCCTAAATAATTCATAAGTGAGGCACGCGTGAAACTGTTGCGCGATTCTTTTTTTTTCCCCTGCTCGCCCTCGCGCTGTGTTTTACAGTCACATTCAGCCACAGACTGTAAAAGAGACAACAAGCTGACAGAGAGAGAGAGAGAGAGAGAGAGAGAGAGAGAGA
>JBCAUF010000253.1:1158389-1170394 GCA_038406115.1 Haemulon aurolineatum
TGCTTCTCTTCTCCTCACTGACTGTGGAGCTCAAGGCCCTGACTGGAGCTCCTGCTGTGATTTCAATTTCAAATTCTCCCTCTCAACCTTGATGTGGACTTTTTTTCATTCACTCATTGTGTCCTTGATTAAATTTCCCCTTTATTTCCTGCTACTTTTTATTTATTTATTTTTTCCTTTTACGTACAGTTTTTAAGGCAAGTGGTGCTCCTTTTACTTCATTTTTTAGCAGAGTATTTTTGCACACTGACATTTTTAATGCCTTACTATTTCATAGTTTTTCAAAGCTGGCTTTTTCTGTGCATTAACAATCATCCTTTTATCTCTGTCAGTTAGTTGTCTTTCCTGCTTTCTCGCACTGCCCTCTCATACTCAGCACATCTGCAGAGCCTCTGCTGGGAAGGATATCTCAGGACATCTCATCCTTCCCGACACGACAAATCGCTGCACAGCTCTGACTATTAACCCCATTTATCTCTCTGCTTCTCCTCCAGGATCCTGCTGACAGTCGTGGTGATCTTCCGCATCCTGATCGTGGCCATCGTCGGGGAGACCGTGTACGAGGACGAGCAGACCATGTTCATCTGCAACACCCTGCAGCCCGGCTGCAACCAGGCCTGCTACGACAAGGCATTCCCCATTTCCCATATCCGCTACTGGGTTTTCCAGATCATACTGGTGTGCACGCCCAGCCTCTGCTTCATCACATACTCCGTCCACCAGTCGGCCAAGCAGAAAGACCGACGCTACTCCTTTCTCTATCCCATAATGGAGAGGGACTACGGGGGAAGGGACGGGACGCGGAAGCTCCGCAACATTAACGGCATCCTCGTTCAACACGGCGGCGACGGCGGAGGCGGGAAGGAGGAGCCAGACTGCCTGGAGGTGAAGGAGATCCCCAACGCCCCGCGGGGCCTCACCCACGGGAAGAGCTCCAAGGTTCGCCGGCAAGAAGGGATCTCCCGCTTCTACATCATTCAGGTGGTGTTCCGAAACGCGCTGGAGATCGGCTTCTTGGCGGGCCAGTACTTCTTGTACGGCTTCAGCGTGCCGGGGATTTTCGAGTGCGACCGCTACCCGTGTCTGAAGGAGGTGGAGTGCTACGTGTCCCGCCCCACGGAAAAAACGGTTTTCCTGGTGTTCATGTTCGCCGTGAGCGGCATCTGCGTGGTGCTCAACCTGGCCGAGCTCAACCACCTGGGCTGGCGCAAGATCAAGGCCGCCATCAGGGGCGTCCAGGCCCGCCGGAAGTCGATCTGCGAGATCAGGAAGAAGGACATGGCGCACCTGTCCCAGCCGCCCAACCTGGGCCGCACACAGTCCAGCGAATCAGCCTACGTCTGATGATGAAGAGAAGAAAAAAGCAGGAGGGGGGCGGGATGAATGTGCAAGAGACAGAGAGAGAGAGAGAGAGAGAGAGAGAGAATGAATGAATTATGATTTTGATTTAATGAAGATGGCGTGGAGGTCGACGAGACGACCCCTCCTCTGTGATGACGGAACGAAACAGAATGTAAAAGAGACGAAACCTCCGGCTCTGTGACTCAAACTGAGAGTCAGCAAAGAGTCGAGGAGGAATTAAAAAAAAGCGTAGAGGACAAAAAGTTCCGCTCTGCTAATGAACGCGATGCACACATTTTGGTCTCACGGGAGGGGCGAGGGGGATATTTCAACTGCCATTTTGTACTTTTGTCTTTTTATTTTTAATTAATTACCTTCTCCTCTGCTCCTCATTTCTTCCAAAGTGAGGAATTAAAACCCTCAAGGAGCTGGATGGGGAAAAAGGACTAAGAGATGAGAAGAAGAGGAGAACAGATGAGAGGCTGTTTTGTATTCTTCGGGGATATCGGGAGATGACAGCGGTGTTTGATGCATCCCATGGTGCTTTTTCTCTGGACTGTGTCAGCCTCAATGAAAAAGGGGAGGACGGGACAGACGACGGGGACGGGGACGGGGAGGATGAGCAGCAGCATCATTAAAAGGGGGGGAACGGAAGAACTGTCAAAGCCATGACGGACTCTAGAGAACGGAGGTGAGGTTTGTGAGAGAGAGCGAGAGAGCGAGAGAGCGAGAGAGAGAGAGAGAGAGAGAGAGAGTAGGTGGGGGACATCTCGCTCTTGAAAAAAAAAAACCAACAAAACATGATATACCCGAGGAGGTGGAGAAGAGAAGTGTTTTTCTTTCCTTCGCCGGAGACTCGAGGAGGACCAAAGCCAAGAGAGAAAGAGCTGCCTCTGAGCAGTGTCAGCCTCGACTCTGCTGGAACATCGTCACGAGCCAAAACTCGAGAGAAAGAGAGTGACGATGTTTATGTTTTGTCTCTTGGCAAAAGATGATTTTAACACAAACACAGCGAGTACCATAAACACCTTTTTTTTTTTCTTTCCTCCCCACCATCTCTTGCTCTGTCTGCTCCGCGGTTGGCAGCTATATAGACCCCGGGGGGCTTCGTTTGACAGTAATGACCCTCGCTGCTCTCCCTCTGCGTAAACCTTTGGAGAGGAACTGATGAGCGAATGGACAAGCAGGCGCGTAAACGTCGGGCCTCTCCTGAAGCACAAACCAAACTTCGCTCCGTCCCTTTGCATTCCAGTGTGCTGGGGGACGGAGGGGAGGCGGGAGGAGAGGAGGAGTGGAGGAGAAGAACGGGAGCTTGTAGAGGAGATCACTTTATTACAACTTTAAACAAATTTTATAAAAATATATCACCATGAGTTATGATTTCTTTTTTTCTTTTTTTTTGAGAAAGCGATGGTGCCATCCTTGAGATATTTAATTACAGTATTGTTGAAAAGTTAAATAGAGTATATCATGGTAATATTATTTATCCATTTAGAATATATCCAAATAGATTTATTTATCTTTGCGGGCGGGTTGGTTGGGGCATCATGTTGCTGTTTTTTCAAATGTATAAACTGTCTGTCTTTTTTTTTTTTTTTTTTTTTAATTTTCGTTTAGTTTGAAGCATTTCTCACTGATGGAGCTGATTAATGACATGTTCGGGGCGGGTAGGGACAAGTTTGTGAGCTTCGCTTTGAATTGCGCCGAAGCTGCGCAGCTGTTTAGGAAATCTTCATTGCAACTGTTCCTTAATACTTGCAATCAAAATGTAGAGCAATGGAGCTGTTCAACATCGGCACGTGCTTTCTACAGAGAGCCTTGGTTTTCTTTCAAAGTCGGCTGCGCAGCTTCAGGCAGTTGCGGCCTGTGAGCCATTTGAAAAAGGCATGTTTACATGACGCGATGTTTCTTGAATGATCAAGCTATGTAGCCGGTGAGTAGTAACTCTCTAGGGACAGTTGTGTTTTTTGAATCTCAGTGGTTTTCATTTTGCATTTCTTTCCTGACTGGATTTCAACATGCATGCCTTGTAAGAGAAAAGAATGACACGAAAGAAAACGCTAAAGATGACGGAGAGTGTTGCACCTTGATTAATGCGGACGAGTCAGAGGGTGGTGGACTGAGGGAACCTGTGCCCGGACGGAGGCTGTGTCGCTGGACGCACTCACACACACACACACACACGCACACACACTGCAAGCCTGTGAAACCAGATGTCATGTGGTGTCATTTAAAACAACATTTTACAATTTAACTGACATGAACGGGCACACAGAAACACATTGGATCAGCCTGGTGTCGTGTTCTGTGTGGAGGAGACAGACACAAGCACAAAACTGAAATTCTGTCAATCACTTCATGTTCATCGATCCTGTTGCTTAGGTACAGTGACGCTGTTGCCTATCAGCTAACTGAGAGAGAAAAAATCCACTAATGCGTCTTAAACCCAGTCTCAACACACTGGAGCAGATCAGAGCCCCGGCATTAAGGTGCATCAGCTAAGGATCTTATCTGCCACTGCAAACTGAATGGCCTTACAGTATGTAGCTCGACACTGCATTAGCTTCGCACTGCCACGTTTGTTTGACTCTTTTAGGGGCTTCCCCTGTGCTAATGCTCATGGAGAAACACATTAGCCAGATGTCGGACATGTTATACCAAATTGAACCTACTTTGTGTTTGTTTTGTTTCCTATTTAACCTCTCTGCCACTGCTGCAGAATTAATTGTTGAACATGTGAAGAAAAAGCTTTGTGCTTGTTACCACTTTCCTTCAACTTGCCTTATCTGCTTGTCCTCCCGTTAATGATTTCCCACACTTCCCACAATGCCTTTAGTCGACTCCTGGGTCATTAGACTAAGGGTAAAAAGAAAACTTCTTGTTTAAACCCCTAATGTGCGGTGACTAGAACTTAAATAAATCATCTTAAATTATCTAAAAAATAAAAATATATATTCCAAATATACTGAGCATTTTAAGTGCAGCTTTTACCTGCTCAGTAAAGACACAGTAGATGACAAATAATTATTTTTAAGACGTAAAGTATGTGTAATCAAACACCATTGTAGTTGCTCAGGAAATAGCATGACATAACAAGACAGTAAGTGATACTGTGTAAACACCACAAACACATGTGAGCCAGAGCTACAGTGGGTCTTAGAGCAACAGCAACAGCTGAAGCAGAAGAAGAAATCCCCCCGACTCTCTGTTTCTCCATTCACTCCCCGCTGTCATAATCTCTGCGACTCTTACAGGTGATTATCCCCAGATTTAGACTCCTCTGTGGATCTCCACGGGGCTCAATGGGATCGGTGCAGTCTGCAGTATGCACCACGAAGGACAAATACACTGACAGGGCACGCCAGAATGCCTAATAATAGAGGTTGAGTCATGGCTTCCCTCAGTTACTGAGACCTTGTGCTCCTAGCAAGGCTTAAATGCTGACCTTGAGCTTTAAGGCCAAGCCAATGTCCTGTACTATGCGCAGCTCCTGCTGGACAGTCACTGCACAGTACAACACTGATGTAATCTCCACACAGCACAGGTCAATGTTAGTGTGAGTCCTATATTTAGTGAATGGTATGCACAGATATGCTAAACGTGCATTCATTCTTGGAAAAACAGGCAAATCGGACTCTTAAAAAAAGCAGTTTGAGCTCAGTTTCCTCCTACTGGATTCTGTTGATATGTCTGGTTTCATTCATGTCAGAAACACACACACATCACACACACTCACACACACACACACACATAGTGCGAGGAGGTAGAGGGCCATAAATGTGTCCTGGTTTTCTTTGGTTTACATTTATCCGGCATTCATTAGTGACTCACGCCTTCTGAAGTTATACAGTCAGTGGGTACACCACTTTCCAAAACGTGAAAACAGGCCCCGGTTCTTCCAGCAGTCCACTACTCTCCACAGTCTACTTTTCTATTTGTCAATGTGAAATGAATTATGCAACTTTTTTTTTCTCATTTGCTTATCTTTTTGACTTGTGGATTCATTTTGTTGTCTGTTGCTCTTTTTGTGCAGTGACATATCAAAAAAGAAAGATGTTTTTTTTCTATGTAAAGGAACAAAAAGTCGTTTTTTTTTCAATGTGTAAAATCAAGGGTAGAATGTTGAAATATAAGACTAGCAGAAAAAAAGATATATTTCCTCCCTTGCCAAAGTGATATGCAAAATTTCATTAATTTTCAAAGATTTTTTAACTGCATGTGTATGGGCTAGAATAAGCATGTTTCTATGTTTTCTTCAACAGAATCTTTAAAGAAAGACTTTTTTAGTCCAAACTATGGAGCGAAGCTATCACGTCTTGATGCCAAGTGTGTATATTAATTACCCAGTTCTTCAGACGGTACAGAGCCAGGCAGACAATACCAACTCAGTGATGTTAAAACTTCCTATATTCCAGTTTATCAGTCTCAGTTTCACCTCCCAAAAGATTCTGAAAAACTCTACAGACAGTTAATTCTTCTACTTTGAGAAATTTTGCACATGAATATATACCTTTATAATCTGTCGTGGAGGATGTCTTGATTTGTAAGCCAATCGAATCAGTCAAAAGATCTTCTGTAAAACACAGGGTACACAGAAATATAAGCATACAGGTTGAAGGCCGAGACGCCACAACATTCCAGGGTTTAGTCCCCAGCACAATGCGTAATTAGCCTGCGATTTACAGCCATCTTAGGTGTTGAGCACGATTAAAAATCCTCAGTGAAGCTCCTTATGGACAACCCATCGGGGTACAGTACACACAAACACACACACACACACACACAGCAGACTCAGGAAAGAAAACAATGCTGATCTTTTACGCCAATCTTTTCTAGTAAAAATGCTGTTCCTACATCAACACACAAAAAAACGCTTTTATAGAAATGATATTACAACACGTCAGCATTCTTTCCACGTACCATCTTACCTTGTACTGTAAAACCCACCCAAGATAAATAGTCTTCAAGTCTGGTTATTTACCCGTCGGTGCTCTTGAGGTTGGACTCGTTACCAAAAACACAAATTCAGACACATTCCCTTGTCTTCAGCACACTACTGCCCCACATACTGCACCAAAAGTCATGTAGCAATGCAGACCTCCTTCAAAAATCAAGCTGTTACTCCTGACTGTTACTAACAAACGGGCAGCAAAGGCCCACAGCAGGTAATGATGCATCATTTTCATCAAACCACTCCACTTCGTCCCACAAAAACAGTAGCAAACAATTCGATTTCTCAGGAAAGCAGCATGTGATTGAGCTGCTTCATTCATTAACACAGAGCTCACTGAACGATTACATTACTCTTCGTACCCCATGCCCGAAGGACCTTACATTAATTTAGTAATTACATCATGTAGCCAATCCTCTAAGGGCAGGTTGGTGGCCCTTGAGCAACTTTTGGAAGCGCCCTTCTTATACGCTCAAGGGCTTTTTTTACTTATTACAAACTAAAAAGCCATAGATTTGAAAAGAGAAAGAGGTTTCAAACTTGACTCGGCACATCTTTGAAAGAGTACAATGTGCACACACGGAGCCAAGATTAATCACATTCATGGGTAGTCAATTAGGCGATCATTTCTGCATTTAAATTGAAAATTAGACATCTTGTTTCAAATGAAAAGCTGTTTAATTGAATGAGAAAAAAATGTAAGTTATAAAGCTCCTTTTATCCAGATGTTCAGCTTCAATTTTCATTTCATTCTGAAATAAAATGCTCCCCCGCTCCTCCCCCCACCCCTGTGCACCCCCCTCCCTCCCTCACAACCCTGTCTGATACTGGTGCTGCTGTCCTGCGGGCTGGATTATTACCATTTCAGGGTTCAGAGAAGGACCTCTCAACCTCCCGCTAATCCATCGCCATGATATCAATCGTGATTACTTTGTCTAATTACGCTGAGTGGCAGATACAGGCAGAGTGGAATTTAAACCACCATCATCAGGATTTGACCAAACAGCCCCCCCACGTGCGTCTCGCTCTGCAGCCACCCACTGGCAGCAGGGGTTGTGGATGTGAGATTATGACCTGAGATAGCTGTGGTCTGTCTCTAAAATTCAGAAATGTGAGAATAAAAAGGGGGGCTAGAGGAAGAGCATACCTCAGGTCCACCTCTCACCTCAGACCAACACCTCATGGTCAGGCCCGGTCAACCCCTTACATCATGACGTGTGTCTGTAAACTGTGTGAGACCCAAGATGTGACAGCGGGAAAGGGAGGGTGAAACCTGAATGGTGAGATGTCAGGGAAGCAGGGGGGGGGGGGGAGCACTGTCAAGCTTAGCCAATATTTGGCACCCTAATAGTGGAAATCAACATCCAAGGGAGCAGAAAGGGAACATTGTTAAATATCTCAGCCCCAGAAACCTGTCATCCTCGAGCGTAGCTTCTACTGTGACATCTGTCCGGATGTAAAAAGCATGGACTAAAAAAACAGGAACGACGAAACACACACACTCAAACACCCTCCACGCTTTGTAATCTTCATCTAAAAATCTGTCGTTTCTGACCGCAGATTTTTATGGTGTACCTGACGGACCTTTATTGAAGGCCCACTGTATATTTATGACTGGTGTACTGTATGTAAAGACTGAATAAAACCTTGAATGTTACATCAAGCCTGAACTGGCCTTGTGCCTGCTGATTTATGACCCGAATATGTGTGTGTGTGTGTGTGTGTGTGTTGTCTCCTGCACAATGCAACGTGTGTGTGTGTATAGAAAACGTGAGTGGGTGGATATTTGAGCATGTGGGAGGGATGGGATTTAGGAAATAAAGAAGCGCTCTTTGGTGCGAAGGAAAACGAACAAAGGTGGCTTCGATTCATACTGATACATCGTCTATATATAGCTGCCTGAAAACAATATTTGCGGAGAGCTACCCAGCTGGTTGGCGCAATGACATTTCTGAACTCAATAGGTGACACTGAAACCTTTCAGCGGGATTAAAACCTTTAGACCATGGCACTGCTGAGAGCAGAGGAAGCATGTGAGTGTGTGTGTGTGTGTATTAGAGAGAGAGAGAGAGAGAGAGAGAGCGAGAGAGAGAGCACAGTCATATTTTTTTCGTAAACCCCCCCTGTCACTGAATGCACAATTTTTGCAGACAATACTGTACATGCATGTTTGCATCATATTACCAAACCTCTGTGTGTTCCGGTGTGTGTGTGTGTGTGTGTGTGTGTATGCGCCCTCGTGCATGTGTGTGTGTGTGTGTCCAACCCCCACCCACCTTCCTCAGCAAGGTCACATGGTGGCTGCGCTGGACTGGGATTGAAGGCTTGTTGCCACGGCGATAAGCCAGCCGGTAATATCTCTAAGCACAGCCAGGATTAATCTCCCGACAGATGGCTGGCTGCTCAGCGTCACTTCCTGAAACACACACACACACACACACACACACACACAGGATTCATATTCACCATCATCATCCTCATCCTCATCCTCATCATCATTGTACTCTTATCCTTTAACATTACCACCACCTTCACTTCTCGTGGCATGCAATCACACGCACACACAATGAACATCATCATTTCCGTCACAGCAGCACCATTACGGCTGCATCCATAGCATTACCGCTCCTGCAGCCGCCTTCTTCATCGCCATCATTACTCCTCATCCCCCTCATCCTCACCTACCGCAGCCACCTCTCTTTTCTTCATCATCATATCCATTACCGCCACCATCATCTGAAAGACCTCCTCGGTCCCGTAGGGATCAATACGCCAGGCAGCGGTTGGAATCAGCCAGCGTGCCCCTGCATGCAGCGCTCTCATTCATCAACACAGCTTCATGTTAATAGAAGCAGGACCTCAGTTCATGGTTCAGGGGGTCTGCGCCTCATCTGCGCAGAGACTTCTTCAGGTCAGGACGGCAGGGAGTGAATGCTAAAAGCATGAATTGAAGGCAGCTGCACACTGTCGCATAAGTGCATTGTTTTCAGTTGTTCAGGAGTTCAACCTTGTCCTGACGTGCTCCAGTTTGGGGTTAACAAGTACGTTCATAGGGCAGGCAGGGGATTGGTCCTGCAGTGCAGTGTGTGTGATGTAACAAAATGCAAGAAGCATCACCGGGGCTGTGCTGTATGTCAGACACGTGCAGAGGTAAAGTGGCTCAACTGCCCGCTGGACCAAATAATAATGAATGCTTATCTTCACAGTTATTACACTGACATTGCAGCTTTTGTTGCTCGACAATGACAATAATTTTAATGTCTTTTTCTTCTTTTCATCAGGATTCAATTCTGTCTGTGAATGAAAAGATGAGATATTCTGCCATTTGTCAGTTCTTCTTCATTATTAAAGATCTCCTGCAGACTTCGTAATATATAAATACATTTTGCTTGATATTTCTCTCCACAAAAACGTCCAATTATCTGGTAAAAAAAAAAATAAATCACTTCTCTGCCCTCAAGGACACATGCACATCATGTATGGCTCATTGTGTGAAACTGAAGCTCTAACAACCAAGCGAACAAAACTAAGCAAAGCACATTCTTGAGTGGAGGGGGACTTAAAGTAGGTTACTCAGCAGTTATAATTGGGTTGTGCCTGAAACTAAGATCTTGCTGCGACTCTTTCTTAATTAGTCCCCCTAATCAGTTAATTATGGCAGAGCATGCCACATGCAGCTATGTTTGTCTTTGATTACAGTGTTTTGCATCTGTTAGGGCTCATAACAAAAAGTCTTTACAATGCATCACAGAATTTTGGACCCAAATTGATTACTGGATGAGGCAATCAATGCACTCCCATCAACCACTTCTGAGAATCTCAGCAGACGGAGCCGTGGAGGCATAACTATAAGCACGAGCTCCAGATTTCATTATCACAAATCAGCCCATCTTAATGAAATGAAACTGTCGTGTCAAACTGTCTTATTAGATTTTAAACAATCATGCTCCGCCAAATATGAACCAATGGGGCTTTAACTAACCAGTGCGTAAGTTACGTCGCCAAGCTCAGCTGTATCTTTCTGCTGCAGTGTGTTGAGAGGCTTTTTCTATGTTCCTACGATCTGACGCCGTCGAACAATGGTGGCCTGATAGCTGACTGTGGTTAGATAATACAGTATGTAACATGCTTCATACTGGGTGCTGGAGATTGTTTACAGTGACAGTGACCTTAAGGAGAGGCAACAAGAGGCAGACAAAGAGCTGAGAGGCGAATGCAAGGTGCTGGCTTCGAAACAGCAGCCAGAAAACAGCTGAATCATTATGACTGACATATCAGGCGTTCGCTTCCAACACACTCGAAGTGTTTTTGTCTCTGCGTCTTTTATTCAAATGAGCACACTTTCATTCGGCTTTTTTTTTTTTCTTTTGCGACTCAGCCGTTGCCCCTCCAAACGCTGCTGTACATGATGTGACAGGGCTGTGGGCAAAGTAAGGAGGAAAGAAAGTCATTAGCATAAACATGAACCCATATGTGACACTGATAAAAACTGCACAAGAAAGAGGGGGGTGCGGGGAGGGCGGGTGGGGGGCAGATGACGAGAGTCGAGGAGTGAACAAAAACCGGGTAGAGCGGAGAGGAGGATCTGCTGAGAGAGTTGAGCTAGAGCTGAGCAGAAAAGGAGGCAAAGACCGAGAGGAAGCCAAGAAGCCATGCCGTTCATGGCAGAAACACGGGGAGGAGAGGGCTTGGGGAAGAAAGAAACAAGAGTGGCCTCGAGCAATATTTAGCAGGCATAGGGGATAGAGGGGAGATGCAAAGACCAAATATAAAGCCTGGAGGCAACGGAAGGAAGGAAGGAGGAGAGGGATGAGGAAGACAGAAGACATTATTAAAAAAAAGTAAGGAGGAGAATAAACATAACGTGCGCTGAGGGATGCGAAGTACGGGGGCAGAAAAAAGGGGGTGATGGAGAGAGGAGCGGAGAGGTTTAAGAGGGCTGCTGCAGCCGCAGAGCTGGAGTAAGAGAACATGGGAACATGCTGGCTGTTCTGCCTGGCTGCATCTGCTCTGTCTTCAGGGAGAGCAGCTGAGGAGGAGGAGGAGAGGAAGAGGGCGAGGAAGAGGGAGGAGGAGGAGGAGGAAAGGGGTTTTTGCTTTAGGATTGAATACAGAGCAGATATGGAAAGCGAAAGAGGTTAGGGATGGGGCTGGGAGGGGAGGGGGTGAGGGGAGCGAGAGGCGAAGAAATGCTTCATTGAGGATGATGAACTGGCTGTCAAGTTGTTAAAACAAAAGTGGCCCTCTGAGAGTTAAGAGAGAGAGAGAGAGAGAGAGAGAGAGAAATGGACAAAGACTGGAGGGGAAAGGAGCACTACAATGAAATGGAAAGAAAAGTAGAAAAACAAGGCAAAGTGGAGAGGGTGAGACAGAAAACCAAAGAGGATGAGCGGTGAAATGGGAGCAGGAGATGCGGCGAGGGAAGACCGAGCGCTAAAACAACGAAAAGACAAAGTAAGAAGGACAGTAAGTCACGAGAAGACGGAGACGAAGAGGGGAAAAAAGAGGAGCGGGAATCGTGTCAGAGTGATTGTGAGACGGCGAGGCAGTAGCTCTGGGCAGGGTGAGAGGAAGTGATGCGTACGCTAAGAGGAAGGAGCAGATCTCGGCAGCACGCGCCAATCAAACACCAGTCCTCCCAGGCGCCCTCCTTGACCGCCAGCGCAAACACACATAGATTACCAGCACGTGCACACACACACACACACACACA
>JBCAUF010000253.1:1700433-1712415 GCA_038406115.1 Haemulon aurolineatum
ATATGAATTATTGTTTCCATGGCTGGCGTCTGCACCTGGCTTCATCAAGCACCTTGCCATGGAGTCAAACTCAACGGGGGAGGTAATGTGACCTCTCGAATCATGATGAGAGACGAGTGGCCACAATCAGTTCGAAGCTCTGAGCCACTCAGATGTTTGCACACATGCGCCTAGCACCCTGTGGCGTGAAATAATGCTGCAGTTATAAGTCGCCTCAACATCGGACCAACACAGACTCTCATTGTGGCATGAATGGACACGGAAAGTATGATCGTGGGTTTAGTCTTGTTAACAATTGAATGACTAATTCAAACTGATTTTGAACTCAACTGTATGGTCCTTCATATTCAACAGTTGTTCTTTCCCACTCCAGGAAGACACTGTTCGCTTCAGCTTTCACTAAATGACGTCCCCCTGCAACAAGCACAGATCAGAAAATACTTCTCATAATGAAAAGTGAAAAAACTAATTACTATTGAGCGACAAGCGGTTTAACTAAAACACATCTGTACTGCAAATGTGCTTTTTAAAATGTTGTTTTCACCTAAATTTTGTTATATGAATATTTTTAAAATAGGTCTCTGCCCATGTGCAAATATTACAAACACCTACAAACGTCCCTATTTAGTTAAAGATATCCACAATGGGGTATGAGTTGGAGCCAAAGTAATGATTTTTTCTTAATAGTTTTACTTACTTGCATCTCCATAAAAAGTTCAGATGAAAAAGCCCATATGGGGAAATTACTGTGCACAGTTCCTACTCGAGAGGCCACACGTACAGTATGCAGTAAATCGCTTCTTCTGTTTGGGGTCACAAACAAAACAGGTTAGGAACCACTGTTTTGGGATAACACCATTACCAGAAAGATCTTAATATTTGCCTGCAGTTCCTCTGAAAATTAGTGTCGAAATCTCAAAAATCACCAGTGTAGCTAGAGCCACGTGAGCGCTGAGCCTTCGGGGTGGGTACAGTTGAAAAACAACAATATAATCTCACTAATTAGCATCTGAAGGCTAGAAGCTCCTCTGTACTGTTTGTACCTCGCCGTTCCCCACACACCTTGCCTTGCACAGGTTCCCACTGTTGCTATGGAGTAATTAGGCATAAGGGACATCTCAGTGCCATACAAAGCATGTCATATACATAATCCTTCCCACGACTCGCACCTAACTGCGACACATGTATTTAACATCAGCCCAGGGGTTAAGTGCCTGGGGCCTGGCAGAGGGGGTAATGCATTCACAACAGGGTTAGGTGCCCTCAAGCATGTGTGTGTGTGTGTATGTTGGAGAGAAAATGTGGATGTGATTCAGACACGCAGATGTTTTCTTATGTCCGTGCAGCCGCACGTTCACACAAATGCTCGGTGCTTGGCAGCGCAGTAGTTATTAAAGTCATCATTAGTGAATCTTAGAGGCCTGTATGTCCTAACCTCGCTGCAGCGTGGAGAGGCTAATTATCTCACGGCACAGCTAGCTGAAGGACAGCCGTGCACGCACAGGCGCACACACACACACAAATCCCGAATGCTGAGTCAAATTCGCACTGATATACCTAAATTTACATATAAATAAGACAAATACCGTAGCTGGGGATAGATAGGCAGATTTTGCATCTCATAACCAACTTGCACACAAACAAATGCACACGCAGACAGCCGCTCAAAAAACACACTCTCGACATTAACAAACAAAAAAAAAGTCACTTTGTTATGAGTGAAGAAGTGGGCCAAGAGCTGCGCCTTGTTAGCATAAGCTGTCATGATAAATTCCTGCAGTGAGAAGACCAGGGGACTCCACATAGATAGTGCAGCCCTGTCAACGTGTCGGCGCTTTATTCTACCAAGAATCTTAACTTCACGCTTGTCACACTTGATACTAATATGAGTGAAACCTCATTCTGTCAAAACCTGTTAGTTGACATGATTATTATTCCTGGCAAGAAAAAATAAAAAACACATCTAGAGAAGGAGTATGTTGTTTATCTTCAGCTAACATAATGTAATCGGAGAGTATAGACTCGGTGTTTCAATTATGAATATGCACGGCCAGAAACGGCACCATCTGTGCATGTCTGCTTTAGTTACCAGACGAAAGACAGTGACACCCGTTCCCATCTCAGATTCAAACCACGGTCAGGCGGCGCCGCACGTCAGCGGACACACGAGTTCGTCAGCAAACACCAGCAAATGGACATTCAATTATCTTATTGCGCACAAATGCACTTAAAGGTGAAATTGTCTTTTCTCCGAGTCGTTAAGTGCATTGGAAATCACAGCCCAAACTCCTTTGTATATTTTACCGTTCTGCGGCACAAGAGTCCACGCCACCACTCAGTGATTTGCACAATCGGGGCACGCGACTAAACACTGAATTGGATTACAATACATTATAATCACCTTGTATTGAGATTACACAGGCCCCCGTGGAGTTCTGTGCTGCTGGCGCCTCGGGGTGGTAGTCAATGTGGAAGTGGGATTTCCTTGCATATTGATGAGATTACCATCCTGTGTTACCTCGTGCATTTGATCCCATTGATATAGTTAGGGCTGTTTATTTCCATTCTAGTCATACACAAGGAAATTGATGATTCAACCTCTCGGCTAATTCTCGACAAAGATTAATTGAGTCCTTTGCCTTTGTGTTGGGTGTGCAGGTGTGTTTGTGTGTGTGCGTGCATGTGTAATAACTCTGTTTGAGTGGCTGTGTTTAGTTGAGTGTTGATAAATAATGAGTGTGAATGAATATGTAATAAGATGGGAACAATGCTAACCTGGCATTAACATGCATCACCTGGCTTTAACATGCAGCTGGCGTCTGATTGTCTCTGCGTTTGATTTAGCTGGATGGAAATCACACCTGGCACTGAAATACGTCTCTATTGCTTGCCATGCACCTCATTTTCTAATGAGATATTTATATCCTTGAAATGTGACTCCAAACATCTTCTCAATCCTTTTTTATAATGTCTGTAAACAGTGTTTTTGACATTAATAGAGTGGGAACTCACTGCCTTTACATAGTTTTTTACTACAGCTGTTATTATGGAACTGCTTTTCTTGGCAGGACCTGCCCTAATCTCCCTCTGATTGGCTTGTACTCTGCCTTTGTGGCTTGGGTTGGTTAGGTTTAGGCATAAAGAGTGAGATTGTTCAGGGTAAAGGTAAGAATATCAGGGCAAGCCAGTCCGAAGCAGAGTGGAGTGAGTCATGCCAAGAAAAGCAGTTGGATCCATAGTAATGCATGCTATATAGGTGCTTGGTTATGTAACTCTTTATAAACAAGTAAAAGGACTTTAAAATCAATTCGAAAAGGTCCAGGAAGCTAGTTCAGTGTCGCAAGCAGTCAGACAATGTAATCTCTTTTTTGTATCAGTCAAAGTCTTGACTGCAGCATTCTTAATTAACTGTGATTTTCTCTTTTAGGTGGGCCCATAAAAAGAAATTACTTTTGATAAAGCATGTATTAGCATTTCAGCCTCATTTTAAATGAGAAACTGTCACAGTTTAGTGATGGTACTAAGATGAAGATAATTTGTTTTTGTGACCTTGTTAAAACTGCAATTCTAAGACTGCTCCTGTCTTAATGTGTTGGTGCAGATAACTTAATACTGGCTGCAATGTCATTCCTCCTCTATTTTTTTTTTTTATTTTATTGTTTTGCTCATTAAGTTTTCAAAAAATTACTTATCCAAATGCTAATATCAGTGACACGGGTAATGAAGCATTCAAAGACTTGCTGTCATCTGACAAAACAAAGGAATACAGTTATGTGTCATCTGCATAACAGTGATATTTGACAATATATGCCTTCAGGGAGAGCATGTATAAAGAAATAAGAATATTCAAGTACTATGAGAGATCCATTTCTCACATCAGTTTATTACATAATCAATTGCATCAAAGACAGCACCCAAATGTACCAGAAAAAGGACAACTACATTGCCAAATTACATTTAAATTCCAAGATTATTTTCTACATTTAGTAAAGATATTTTAGTTATTTCTGTCATTTCACCAAACGGCCCAATATGTCTTGTAGCTTATTCAAGGGTTTCTTAAAATAATATTCACTCACTCCTGTGGACACCCAGGCAGCTGCTTGCTGTGATTATTCCTACTCTTTATACTTTACATTAAAAAATCCGTTTCTAACACACTTCCAATATACTGTATGTGATGGATTCAAAATTGTCAGTTCTTGTTCTGGGTGAAAATATATTCTAAAGGTCAGCAGAAGTTAATATGAGACTTCGGCAGTGCAACTTATATAAATCAAGTGGATATCTTGAACAGTTAGTCACTGCTTTCTTGCTCGGCTGCAGTGGAAGGATAGTAGCACAAAAAGGGAATTTGTCACTTTGGAAAATACCCACCTGATTTGAATAACTTTGCCTCCCAAGATCATTTTTGTGCCCAAACCAAACTTCAATCATAGTTTTGTGTCAGAGAATGGTTCTATTTTTAAATGGCAAAAAGAAATAAAAAGGCAAAAGAAATAAAATTTTGACTTAATTTGCTGCTAACGTCATTGATGTGCAATTCTTTGGTTTAGCTGTGACGTGCATGGAACTAACTGTGCAGACTGGAGTCTCCACGGGCAGTGACAACCGCTGACGGCTGTCTCATCCAGTGTGAACGTGGGTTGACAACTTGTCAAATATGGTATTTGCAGGGAAACTACTGCATCTCTTACAGAATCTGTTGGATTGTTTTCTACATAATAACTGTTTTTAAAGTGTCACACAACTTGATGCTTTCTACTTTTCATGTTAGCACTCCTTAGTCTTTAACACCTATGTCATGCATGCCACCGAGGGAACCTTTGGTTCAGTTGATGTGGCTCATTTATTTCTGGCATACTTCAAATTAAGCTGTTGTTGAGTTGTTAGTTTTCATTCTCTGCTTCCACAGTACTGATCTCAGTTATATAGGCTGTTCCTTGTGACAGCTTGCTTGTCAACTTAGCAAGCAATAAACTGCAGATGACTGAACAGTGTGCAGAGCTGTGACTCTCATGTGACACCATTATATGGAGTTATTTGGTGAATGTGAAGTACAATAAAGCACACTGGTGTTGGATAGAAGTTCTCAGTCATGTCAAAGTCTTTAGACCTATCAACCAATGTTGATTCTACATGCTCTGCCTCCAGACAGTCAGTATGCATTTTGGTTACATTTAAACCTGGAGTTGGTGCCGTTTGACAACATTGTGATCACACGGTCTGTATTTGAGCGAAGAGTGAAAACAAGGTCATAGATTTGATTTGCTCATTACACTAGGGTGATGTAGTTTGTTTAACCTGTGACTTTTTTTCCCCAAATGTTCATCCCCATGGCTCTGGTTTTTATCCACTTTGTTTGCGGATGTTGTGCTCATTCTCACACCCATGGGGTCACTTAGCCCCCCACTGTCTTTCTGTGTCACTCTGACTCATTGTGAACCTGCTGCTTATGAGCTGAGGCCTGTCACGGGGAGGAATGGTGGCCATGGGCTCGGCTTGGCATTGTTCCAGTAACATGAAAAGCCACACACACACACACACACACACACACACACACATCCTAGCCCAAGAGAGCCAGGCGTCTGTTTCTGCCAGATGTGAGACATCAGCAGACAAATACAGACTCACATGCACACTGACAATGAGACATATTCACAATTATTGCATTTAGTTATATATCATGCATTTGTGTGCATGGATACATATCACACACATACACACACACATGCACAGCAGTTCCCCCATACAAGCCCCAGAGGAGAGGAACATATGTTTGCTCCCTCACCACTGGGGAATGTGGCGAAGCAGGGGGGTAATGTTTATGAGAGAGCATCATTAATATGACAAAACAAGGCCGGCGGAGGGATTTACTGCACACATTGGTGCTGCCATCATCTGTCGGTGCCTCTTATCACCATCTTCGCTAACATCCCACCAATCCTTAAGCCCAGTGGTTGCTCACTGTCATTTATGTCATGTAGTTCATATTCTGTGTGCTTCTGTGTAAAAGGCTCAGATCCCCCAAAGGCCCTGGAAACCTTATTAAGCAGCTTCTTACTGTCAGTAATGGTTTTTCTCCCAAGTAACAGTTTTGTTCATTCACCATATAAAGTGTCTGTTGAGGCATCTGTGTTGTTTGTCTGTGGTCCGTGGTCCTCTAACTGGTTTGAAGTGTGGGGGCATAATTAGAAAAAGATGATGCCTCTGCACCAATCACAATTTGGCAACATTTGCATCAAACTGCAATGACCAATATCATCTAAGGGTTTTGACTGTTTTTAAATAATACCTAGGGATGTTTTTTTCTGCATATTTGGTCATGACTATTTAAAATTACATTTGCTGTGTATAAAAGAAAAGTATATTAGTATAGTATATAAAGAAGCAGCTCCACTTCAGCTAGCTCAGTGTGTTTGGCCACCGACGTTTTCAGTTAAGCTAGCGAGCCACATGCGCACATGTGAGCCCAGGTTCAATCACTGCGTTGGACTTGGGCACGCCGTGTTGTTGACTAAGTGTGGGGAAAATTGGAAACGTGGTGAGGAAATGGTAAATGTCTCCAGGGGAAATTGGGAAAAGACAAATGATTGTGTGACTGTGTACCAAGACCAAAAAGATGAAGATGAAGTGCTTAAGAAGATCAAATGAGCCTGAGTAAAGACCTTTAAAAAAACGTGGTTTTACATTTTAATTTATTCCAAAACATAAATTAAGTTTTAATTTATTTAATCAACTGAAGAGATAAAGGAAATGATTAAAAAGCCCTTTCCTTTCTTTACAAACCGAATGGAGGCTATAGCACAAAAAAAGCTTCATATTTGTTTTACACTCTGTTTTAATTATGCAATTAATGATTATATTTATTGAAGCGTTCAGTTATGTTCTTGCCTTGTCTAATAACCTTTAAACAACATTCAGTCAGCTTTGGGGCTCCAGAAAAATGCCTACGTGAATTAAAACAGTAATATATCAGTTGTAAATACGTACAAAACAAACAAACAATGAATTACAATAAATGATGCAGATCATAAATGAGAGAATAAGAAAAGATATATGAAGAAATATGTGCATGATAAGGAAAGGAGGAGACGTGAAAATGCCTGTAAGTGCAGGAATACTGGGTGGTGTAAATCTTTTTGCTCTGAGAGGGTCATCACTGGACTCCACCTCTTTGGGTAATTGGAGCAAACGTCATTTGTGTCAAGCTCTCTCACTCTTTTAGTCCATATAGAGGGATGGTTACAAGGGAGCTGCTGTAATTACAACTACAGTAATTCATGTGCAACATAGTTTCATCTAGGTATAATACAACAATTTTAGGGGCTCAATCATATGTTTTGTATTAAAAATGTTAATCTTCAAAGTAAGAGCTGTCAGATAAATATAGATTAAATAGCACAGTCACATGGAGCCTATGTAATTAGAGAAGCATTATTTGGAAACACTGTATTTTTGTACAAATTATGCTTGGTATTACGTAAATGTGCTTGTACACCACTTTCTGCACTCCCCATTTCTTTGTCCCTTTTGCATTTTCACTGGAGTTGTTTGTGCATTTCTTATTTTCTGTTTAACTATTTAACTGTGCATCTGTTTGTGTGGAGAAGCTGAAAAACAAACTGTCTCCTACAGCATGTCTGTGCTCTTGTGTTCTTGTGAACGGGAGAGATAAGGCAGTGAGGAAATCCATTCCGCCTGGGCTCGCCCCCCCCTCCCCACCGTCTCACTCTTTGTTGTCCACTCTACATCTCCAGCAGACCACATGTTGGAGAGATATTTACAGCTTCTTTTAATGAGAGAATTTCACCGTCATTACCAGCTAATCCTATAAACCAAATATTCATCTCCGTCTCTTTGTGTCTTAAAGCAAAGCATTACTCTGTGTTTGCCATTGGAAGCTTAGAAACTGTATTCAATCTCATCATCATCCATCACCGGTTGTCAGTCAATTAATCGAAGGATTGATTATGCAATCTGTTGCCTTCGGGCCACTGCAGAGTATTGATGAAGACACTTTAAACTGATGGATTGAGTTTTTTTTTTTCTTTGCTTTTTTTTTGGCATATGTGACTTAACATGAGTTGCTGCTGATAGATCACTTATGGAATGATTAATTAGTGCAGTCTGGTGCGCCTGGAGAACCATGCACAGTTTGCATGACTATGGTAGATGAAGAGATCCAGGGGCTTATTTTGCCATAGCAACACAATCAAAGTAATCCATGGGGTCAGGTCAGACAGTACATTACACAAAGCCCAGTGTGTCTATTGGTTACCAAACTAATTCATCAACCACCCGAGCTCAACTTATCGGAGACTGTGCGGTAATAGTCGTGGTTATTACTCCTTCCTACAATTATATGCGCCCTGTCAAGTGTCAGGGACAGAGACGGTTTCACTCCCACTCCCGTATGTGTGGACATACAATGATGATTTAATGCACTACTTTGCAAGCTGTCATGAATGCTAAATGGATACATACAGAATCAGAATTGGCTTTGTTGGCCAAGTGTGTGTTCGGTTTTATACTGCTCTCAGCGTACTTACACAGGAAGAGACATACAGCTTGGAACAAGGACAATAAAACTGAACAAATAAGATGCAGAATGGTGAAGAACTCTGAATGGTCATGACTGCACTGTACAATGGCAGATGAAAGCAGTAGTAGGTGTGCATACTGTACAATGCATGAAAATTCGCCAGCAGCCAACAGCATAAAAGTATACACTATAAGAGTCTGCAAGTTGTCCTGGATAATTATGGACACCTGGGGGGGATGGATTATGTACATTTATGCATGTATATATATCTATATACATTATGTAATGGCAATGCATGATGATATGTACATGTTAAAACAACTGCATGGCTGATTTAAGTGTTCACCAGCGTGACGGCCTTTGGGAAGAAGCTGTCCTTGTGTCTCGCCGTGTTGGCATGCAGTGTTCTGTTCTAACAGAGAGGAGAAGTTGGAACAGGTTGTCTCCAGGGTGTCTGGTCTGCAGTGATGTTTCCTGCCCATTTCCCATCTCTGGAGGTGCATACTGTAAGTCCTGAATGGAGAGCAGGTCGGCACGGCACCACCGATTTTCTTTGCAGTCCCGACTGTAGGTTGTAGTCTGTTCCTGTCCCGTTTGGTGGGCAATCCAAACCAGACAATGATGGATGTGCAGAGAGCAGACTGAATGATTGCAGTGAAGAACGAGATCAGCAGCTCCTGGGGCAGGTTGAACTTCCTGAGCGGGTGCAGGAAGTACATCCTCTGCTGGGCCTTTTTGATGTATGAAGCATCTCGATGAAAGACATTTTTGAAATGTCTACAAAGATGTACTGCAGTGATTTAATATTGCCCTGACATAACGTCAGGGGGCCTCACAGGGGACTAATTTTCCCGACTTATCTCTCCACACCAGGAACTCCTCACCTCCAGTTTGTAATTCAGAATTTCCATTAAAAGTTTGTAAGTCTCCAGCCCAAGCTGAGATACCCTTGATGACATCATTATGGTTGTTTTTTATGAACTTTGTGAAATTCTCTCCAGACTTGCAGACGTTTTCTGTTTTGACAAGCTAAGCTCTACAAAATCAACCTCACCATCCTAAGCTTAATATGATGTCTCCTCTGGGAACCATGAATGACTCTACAAAATGTTGCGCATGCTGCCGAGATACTTCAGTGTGAACCAAAGTGGTGAACCGACTAACCGACAGACTGACATTAGGCCTGCCATCCCTAGAGCCATGCTGCTAGCAAAGTTGAAAATAATTCATCTTCACTGTAACAGTTGAAATGGGAGTTTCTATGCTGCCACAATTTATTATAATTTGTTTGAAATATTGCTGTGAAGTCTAATCTAACTGATGAATTAATAAAATTCATCCTTATTTCCCTCATACACAGAGAAAAAAAAAGGATAAAGTGTCTTGAAGCAATTATGCTCTGTGCAGATGATAGACTATCCTACGCTCATCTCCACTTTGCTCTCCTCCCCTCTGTTGCCCCCTACTGTCTGCAGGGCGGTGGTGCACATTCAGGTCAACGATGTGAACGAGTTTGCCCCGGTGTTTCGGGAGCCCCAGTACCGAGCCGCGGTGACGGAGGGCAAGATTTACGACAGCATCCTGCAGGTGGAGGCCACAGACCAGGACTGCTCCCCGCAATACAGCCAGATCTGCAACTACCAGATCACCACCACCAGCACCCCCTTCGCTATAGATCGCAATGGTGAGTAGATGAGATAGCATCCAAAGGAATGTGGGGCTTTGTATTAAAAGTACTGACCACAAATGATTGTTATCCACAGTGTGTGGTATTCACTGCATTTCAAGTTTTATTTCATGTGTTTTTTTCCCCCTCAGCTTGCTGCATTCATGGCAATTCTGCTTCAGTTATTTCAGTGATTTCCCACATGTACGAGAGCATCTTCCAAATCAAGTTTGAAGTTTTTTGCCCTCTGTTTGCTCTCTGTCTTATTCAAAGAAGATGCAAAACCACATTTCTGTCATAACACAGTGGCACTCGCGATCTGAAAATCCCACCCGTGCAGACGCGTGCACTTTACGGCCACAGGAGATACACGCACAAACACTCGTGCTACACCTACCTGCGCACACTCCGGGAGCAAAAACTTAATACTCTGACAGATGTCTCTCCCCGGGATAAAACATGTTCTTTGCTCTTTCTGAGGACAAAGTCAAGCTTTGCCCAAAGAGCCATCAGTCTCAGCAAATCAGATCACAGAAGTCTGTGCGTGCACAAACATGAGAAACGTGCGCTGACATAGACAAACGCTCAAAGACTTACTTGACTTTGCTGAGATGCCACTTACACTTTGGCTCTTGAAAATGACAATAAAATTCACCTCAAAAAAACAACTCGAAATAAAAATCTGAGGAGAGATCAGCTATTTTCTCCAATTTCATGTGCTGTACTGACCTTTCTGACCTCCCTAGTTTGATGGAGGACATACTGAACTCCATTATAGTATTATTACATTCATATTTCTGAAAAGTCCACAGTTTTGTCTTACACAAAGTCAAGTAGGTTCCTTAAGTGCGCTCTTTAACTCTAGATTCAAGCAATGTGATTTTTTTTCTCTGCCACCACTAGACAAGCTATTTAAATGCGACTCGCTCTAGTGGCTCTTCTAAAGAAATCTGCTCACACTTTTCATTTAAGAGACATACAGTAGATGCAAGGGACATTACTCTGTAGGTTTTTGCTGCTGCTGACCATCAATGGTTGCCCACTGCTGAGGTGTTGCAATAAAAAGGCTGAGCGGATGAGGTTAGGGCCGCACTGCACTGTGAATGATACGGGAGGGAGGCTGCCACCGGAGTGCTCTCTCCTCTCTCTCTCTCCATCTGAAGGGGTCTCGCTCAGCCATTGACCGCTGAGGAAAAGGCTTTGAGAGCCCTTGAACTCAAGAGCACCTGCGGGAGAAAGGAAGGAGATGGAGGGTGGGAAGGAGGGGTTGGCTGCGAGAGCGGGAGTAAGTGCAAGGAGAGGATCAGCCGGAGAGCAAACCGTAGCAGGGATAAAGTCAACAAAAAGGGCAGAGCTGAACGATACTCACTATTTTTTCTTGTTGTCATTATTTTCATGAAAAGACCATAAGCAACATGTAATTAATTTCACTAACAAGTATTTAACTGAGTATTTGTTGTGTGTTTAATGAGTCACACTGTTAACTGGCTGACATGTTCCTTCATTACCAAAAACACACGCTGGGGGGTTTATTTTGACTCGTCGCACAACAAATATGTGTTCATCCACAGCTGAAAATAGTCCAAAACAGTCCAGCTGCTTAAAGGTTATTATGAAAAACACGTTTTCTCTGGTCTCTACATTTATAAACTGGTCCTAGCTGAGCCTACCAACTCCCAGAATGAGGAAAGCAAACAAGTCTTGCATCGTCTCTGCAGTCCACCCACTGGTAAAACGGTGCTCCTACGGGCTGTTCAGATTCAGCTCCTTT
>JBCAUF010000253.1:2194055-2204975 GCA_038406115.1 Haemulon aurolineatum
GTGTGTGTGTGTGTGTGCTTTTTATGAATGTGTCTATGCACTTGAGTCTATTACTTAACATGCTATTTTTTACATGCCTGTGCGCCTGGGTTTTTTTTGCGCCAGTTTGCATGAGCATGCATGCATGGCCGTACACACGACTGTGCACACGCACTTATCGGTTCTTGTCACCTAAGACATCCTTCTTCGCTGCATGTGTCTGGATTATTATTATTCAGGTGTGTGTGCATGCGTGTGTGTTTGTGGGAACAATGACGGGTGATGATGTTCGGTGTGCTTGCTCCCGTCTCCCTCCCAACAGTGAAGGTAATCTCATTATTCAGCCCGCTTCCTGCTGCCGCCACCAGAGACAGGCTGACGAACACTAACCACCTCGACGGGCCGGAGAGAGAGAGAGAGAGAAAAAAAGAGAGAGAGGGGGGGAGAAAAAAAAAAGACGGAGTCTGATGGGGTGATGCAAACAGAACTTAGCAGAAAAATGGAGTGAGATAAAAGGAGAGATATATGAAAAGAGGAAAAAAAAAAAAAAAGCTCATGAAGAGCCATAAAAAAGCAGCAGGAAATTTGAAGAGGCAGAAGACATGGGCAGAAATACAAGCAAGCAACCCGGGCCGGGCCAAGAAAAAGATGCAAATACTTAATTTGTGTGAATGCCGAAGAGAGGAAGGAGGAATAAAATAGCGCGAGAAGGGAGAGGAAGAGCAAGGGACTGAGTCTGTGTATTTAAAGCCATCGGGGACCAGCGGGCTAAATAGAATTACGTGGTGAATTTAGAATGATGCTCCCAAGCGCATATTTAACACTGTCAACAGAGAGAGAGAGAGAGAGCGAGAGAATGGGAGACCCAGATACACACACACACACACACACACACACAATGAGTGGAGCACAGAGAGAGAGAGAAACTTCATCCCTAAAACCTCTTAATCCAATATGAATGAGAGTCTCCAGCTCAGCAAAGACTGCTGGGAATAGAGAGGGGTGGAGGGGGGTCTCAGGTGAGAAAAAGCCCCCGATCACACACTGACATCACAATCGGGCCCTATAAGCCGCTACGCCCACGCGCAGACGCAAACAGGTTCTGAGGAAACACACGTTGAATTCGAAGCGATTTGTAGATTTTAATGCTGCCGTGATGCACACAAAAGGTAGACTTTTTTTTTTTTCTTAAATCTACGGGGCCAGAACAAAGGGAGAAAGACAAAATGTGAAAAAGTCCATCGGGAGTGTTGATTGGTGGTGATGATAGCCTGTGGGGTGCCGGTTAACAGCCCAACCATGAACAAGCATTCTGCAGTGTCAAAAGTGTCTGTCACCTTCACGCCTCAGCCAAGCTACAGCCTCAACAAACACACACACACACACAGCAGAAACTACTACTTAAGTGCAAATACACACATGCAACTTGGCAGATCTTCCCAAAAACACACACCCTTGTTCTGCAGAGGGATGTGCTGCTCAACTCTTTCCCGACTAAAGAAAACAAAACGGTTAAGGTAATTATCATTTCCACATAATGACATACGTAGTTCTCCCACCCCCCCCCCCCCCCCAACAGTAGGAACCCCCTCACCAGATGAGGAGCGAGGGGACTCCCTGACCCCCACCCTTCCCCAGCAGAGTGCATTAGGGGGGACGGGGGTGGTTAACAGGGAAAGGGATCCCAAATGCAAACAGACAGAATCCCCTCTTCTCAGATCAGGGGGCCCCTTTGGCCCTCGGTGCCCTGGTTGCCCCTCTCGCCTTGGCCCTGGGTGTACACCCTGGCCACCCCTTGGCCCACCTCGAACCACAGACACACACACACACACACACACCCGCCACAGCTGTCAAAACCTTGACGTCTTAATCAATCCTGGATCCACAACCCTGTCAGACGCAGCAGTAAGATGGATGCAGAAGGTTGAAGACCCCTGACCTCTGCCAGGGGTGGAGAATACAACTCCCTACGTGCCCCGCAGGCCCCCCCCCCCCTCCCTCCCTCTACCTCTCACACCCCCCCCACAAACATCGCCAGCCTCTGTCGGCTCCGTTGCTGCCCCAAACAATGATGGAGGAGAGCCCATTCATCCTGGGCTGGGAACCAGGGGCCAAGGTGCCCTTGTAACCCCGCACGAACACAAGACAAGCACAGACACACAAGTATGCAAACACACACACTCGCACACACACAATCGGGCTTGTGTGCGCCATAGAAACCCTCTAAAAAGAAGGGGGTTTGGACCAAATCGAGCCACACAGCGAGAGCACAGGTTGACACACTCGTACACTTGTTTAAACTCTTTAATATATCAAAAAGACAGCGCTAACACACACACACACCTTACCACACAACTCACCCACCCTCCCTCCCCCAAAACAGCCGAAGCCCCTTGGTCAACACGGTCAAATGCAAGCAGCCCGTCTCCCGTAGAGTCTGTCACATCAGGGAATATTAACCAGCTCATCAATGCACTTGAAGACTGACAGTGTCGGGCACCTTTTAACCCTTCAGTCACTGCAGCTGACCCACAGCAGCGCCATCCAATGCCCAATTGAAAGCGAAACGTTAATAAACTTTTTAAACAGTGTGACTGAAGCCTAGAGTGAGTGGAGTGGATGTGTTGGCACGGTAAACTTAAACAAAGTGAAGCAGATGCAGTGATATGTGAACTAAATGGATATATTGGCTTGCAAAGCAATCCTGCCAGCTCAGAGGCTGGCAGACACTACCAGACTGCATTAGTCATATAAAATCAGGGTTTCTAAATCCTTTGTTGCCTTCTTTGGAGAGTAACAACTATTTATCTCGGCTGAAATTAAAGAGGAGAGATAAGGAGCGTATTTCAGCGTTGCGGGGGAAATGAAAGTTATGAAACACAGTATGAGATCAAGGTTCTCATTCTAATTTGGACTGAGAGAGGTTATTATCGCAAACAGAAATGATATAGAGGCAATCCAGGGGAGATTTACCTAAAGTCTGTAACTAACTACCTTCTGGTCCCCTTCCTTCTCCGCTTCTTTGAAGCCAACCCCGGGGACAGAAACCTGGCCGGAGCCATCTGAACCCCGACGACAGAGGAGATGGGCAACTCTCCAAGAGAATGCTTACAGCTCAGATGGTCCTTTTTTTGGAACAAATACACACACACAAACCCATCTGTGACTACTTGTACCCCCTTTGCCTCCCCAACCCCCAACCGGCAGCCAGTGGTACCCCTAAATCACCAGGCCCGCTTGTCGCGCAATTAGTCCTCCAAGATAAAGGCTCCCTCGTAAATTAGGAGAGGTGTAGTGGTCCGTCCCCCTGTTAATCACCCATGCCCAGCCTCTGACCCCTCGCTGCTGTGGCTCAGCCCTTTTTTCTGTGTGATGGTGGTGGGTGGGTGGCTGGTGGGGTACACCAATAAACCATCGTGGCAGAATTGGCATCCGCTTGTCTGGCCAGCTGACAACTGCGCCTCGTCTTTGGCAAAACGGCTGCATGCGAGCCACAGAACAGCTGCTGAGCACTACTTGATGCTGTCCACACCACACTGCTGCATACCATAGGCTCGGATCTACGGCGGGCAATCAAACAAGGGAGTTAAATTAGGGTATAAGCAAAGATTTGTAAAGATCTATGGGCGTGCTTTCTCGGAGAGACATTTATGGGCAATGTTTTGAATTCACCAGCATGCCGAAGGCTCTATAACGCTCCTGATTTAAAAAATAAAATGTGGAAAGAGGCTCTCAGCACTGACCTTAAAACCTCATCAAACAGCCTGGTATAGGATCACAGCGAGCTGAGACTAGAATAATCGTCCACGAAGGGCTATTCCCCCCCGCCGAATAGCACCATTTCAACCCCATCTCACAGCTGTGTATTTTCGCTCCCCTCATACCTGCTTGGAATGATAAACTCTTTCTCTCTCCTCTCCTTCCTCTAAAGCTCTCTATCGCTTTTTTCCCAGCTTTCGGGCATCCGTTGGGAATAAGAGAAAGAGCAGGTGGGGTTGAAAGACACAGCGGCGTAGCGCGAACCGGTTGAAGCTCCACCCGGTGTCACCAATTCTCCTGGGATGCATCCCGTCGCACAACACCTCCCAGTGGGCCCGCTAATTACTCCATTTACAATCATCATTGCTTCTATCGCCCAACCAGACACTGGAGAGTGGGAGAGCGAGGGAGGAGAAAATATCCAACCGAGTGCGAGGTGGGTGAATCGAGGGAGGGAGGAGAGGGAAGGACAAAGAGAATGAAACGTGTTGGGGAGAGAGACAAAGAGGCACAGCGAGGGGATGGAGGAGAAATTGAAGAGGTAGGGTACGGTAGAGGCCGGCAGGGTTTTTGAAGGCGAGGGTGATTTAAAAATAGAAAAAAAGAGTCGGCCCCAGAAACCAAAAGGACAAATGTCACTTCTTTACCTTGACACTCGGCGTTGCGCTCTTCGTATCCCGGGTTACACAGGCAATTCCCAATGGGCACCAGCCACTCTCCGTCGGCCCCGCAGTACATCTTGGGAACCTCCTTCTCCTCTGAATTATCCACGCACGAGCCGCGAACCTCCACAAGCGACGAGGTGTCGGCCCCGGTGATGGTGTCGGGAAACTGGGCCAAGTTCCGCACCGCCAAGGGACACTTCTTGTAGAAGACCCTGACGGACACGAGCGCGATGCACGCGCCAACATCCTGGAACGCCAAATAGAAGCCCTTCCGGGTCAGGGCGCCCACGTCCCGGACCTCCGTGTTCAGCTTCATGATGCGGTCGCCGATGTCCACCTGGGTGAAGCTCTCGTCCGCGGCGATGGTGTCGATCTTGCCGAACTGGTTCTCGCGGATGTAGCGCTCCTTGTCGTTGTTGGACTCGTAGTAGTAAAGGTTGAAGGTTTCCTTGCAGGTTCCCATGACCCCCGGGAGGCTGTTGCAGTCTCGCAGGGTGAACTTGATCTCGATGTAGACGCGCTGGGCACCGCCTCGGGGGATCCAGTCAGTGCGGAGCCAGTTGTTCTGGTTTGGCTCCATGACGTTACACACCTGGTACGTCCGGATGGGAATGTTCTTTTCATCCATAATACTCACTTCCTCCCACTGGGGAAAAGACACAATGTTGAAAATGTTACAAGGATATTCTTATACCTCTGAGATGCATAAATCTGCAAAAGAATTACCTATGCTGAATTCCAAACCACAGAAAATGTTCTAACATTGTCACGGCAGACCTGTTAAAGGTCAAAAACATCAGAGAAATTAAATTCTCTCCCACTTAAAATGGGCCACTTAAGTATCACACATGACTGGGAGCCTGTGCCAGGAATGAGAGATACTGTGCAAAAGAGCATGCTAGAATGATTAGTCAATATTTGAGTCTCAGCAGAGCAATTAATTGATGGCTAAACTTAATGCATATTTTATGAATGGTACCTAATAGACTTGTTAGGTCCTAATATAGAATCATAAAGATATTAATATTCATGCCTTCCCCTCAAAAGCGAGAAAGGGAAATTTGTAATTAGTTCTATGCCTCAGTAATGCCTACAGTTCAATTACTTGGGGAATGGTATACAAAATCCTCCTTAGACACACACACACACACACTTGCACTGAGAGACCTGTATGGTGAAAGAATGAGAACAGAGGGATTATGCGAATGCAAAAAAAACTAAAGGCCTCTGAATCAATGCTAATGATCTAATGTGTGCCTGCTTTACATCAGCGTGCACGATGGGGACTGGGGAGACGGGGGCCCACATGTTCACCGCTTGTTGTTAGTATGAACTCAGTCGGAGGAGAGAGGGGGGAGGGGGGCGGCGGGACGTTGACGCGGGGCGCATGGATTACGTTATCCAGCGCGGCCTGGCTTATTTTTGCCGGGAGGGAATGTTTGTTTTACTTATGATAAAGTTCCCCTCTCCACAGATCACCGTTGAGCAAATACGAGCATGCCTCGGGAGGCTCGAAGCGGTGTGCTCCCCGAAGTTTTTCGCCGTGTGTTTTAAATAGAGTCTTTCACCGAGCCGGGCTCTAAACAAGAGCAGACAGGCCTTTGGCTGCCGTAGCTTCAAACATTTAGAAAACTGTGCAAAAAAAAGTCATAATGGGACAGTGGAAGGTACGGGTTACGCTGCCAGATTTGATTTGACGCCTTATCATAAACAATCTGGTTTAAAGCCTTATATCCCCGGAGGAGGGCGGGATAATGCTAAACATAGCTGCGGCTCTATGATTTGAGAAAATGTCTATCATTCCCCGCAGCTCCGTTGCACTCTGCTCTCTTCCTCGAGCCCCCCTTTTGTTGTGGAAATCGAGCGGGCGCTGAGATAAGGCCGCACCTTTCCCCCCCGATAGCCGGGAAGAGGGAGAATAAGGCCAATTGGTCGTAATGAGAGGGTGAATGCGGGCTTGCCGGGGGGCTGCCAGGACCCCGTCAATCACTTGTTTGCGATAAAAAACGGTTCGAGAGGGGAGGAACCTGAGCGCCGCACCGGGCCAAGTTCACCGAGAGGAGGCCTGGAACAGCTGCACGGGGTGAAGTGCTGTTCCCCCTGGGTTCGGTATTCATTAGTTGACATGATTGTTGCTAATTTGTATTAATTTTCACAAAACACTAAAAGGGCTCGCTTGTGCTCGTCACCACATTTCTGACAGTGGAACAAACGGAGGAGTGACTTCTGACTGGCAAATTACCGTTATTGGTTTCATGTGCAAATTATTAACTTAGGTCACCACCGACTGTCAAACATACGGCACACAAGCACAATTGAACTATTTCTATATGATTCAGCTGAGACTTTGTTGGTGCCTTATGCATTTTCCATTTTCCTCAGCCTCTAATGCTCGTGGCACACCGTTACCACTTCAGGCCCACCAACTGTGGCCCCTGTTCCCTCTCTTATCAGAGCCGCTGTGGATATCCCAATTAGACCGAGGGATCACGCATTCGGTCGACCCCGCTCCCCCCGTTGTTTTATAGCAGGATCCAGTCATCCTGCGGCAAGAGCTGAACCCCACTGCACTTTCCCCCGTATTCATCCATTCCAGAGGACCCTCTCTCAGCTGCCAAGTTCCCCTCGCTCCCTCTCTCTGCTCCCTCTCTCTCCTCGACTCAATGGTGGAAAGGGATATAAAGTTTCTCCACAAAGACCGATTCAATCCACCGTCTATTCAGGAAACCTGACGCCCGCTGCAGTATCGGCCCCTGCATCTGACCATTACAGAGTGGTTAGAGAGAAGGGAAGCGAGGAGAAAGGGGAGCAGGGGCTCGGGGGGTGAGGAGGAGGAGGAGGAGGGGGGGTGCCTATAGACCGATGGTTCTCAAAGTGGATTCTGGGGACCCCATGGGGCCCTGGAGGGAGTTCCAGTGGGCCTCGGTGTATACAACATAATGGCAAATTCTAGTTTGCCCATATTTTAGTGTAAGATACTGGAAATGATGCCTTGAGCCTCACCCTGGTCTTAATATCCCTACAGTGCGGACAGCTGCACAATAAATCATCAACAAAGATATTCCCATAAAGGGCTCACCAGGACAGGGTCTTATCAAAGAGGTCTGTGTATCTATTTGGCGGTCCACTCCACAGCTCCTGCCAATAATGGATATTATCTCTCCATTTTTTGCTCAATAGGGGACCATGCGTCCTAACAAGGGGACACTTCTTTGCAGTACTTACCCCTCCTTCTGTCGGGTTGGCGACCCATCCCAGCTCCCCCTGTACAGATCTGGAGTCCAATAACGTGACTGGAAAACAAGAATGGGGAGAAGTGAGCATGCAGCCTCAGTCCGTCCATACAACATCAGCATTGGCATGTATAATCCACTTAAGCCTAACACACTGAGGGAGAAAAATGGGCTCCTTTTTTTTTTTTTTTTTTTTTTAAAAAAGAGGCTTAATGGATAGAAATGGCTGTTGAAACGATTTATCAAACAGAAAAATATCCCCATGATGAATGTCAGAGCACAGAGAGAATAATAACTGCAGGCCAACGCGGGTCTGACAAACTTGCGAGTGTTTTGTTATGCGTATTTCCCTGCTGTGCCTCGCGCACGTCGCCTCTGATTGATTTTCGTTAAGAATAAGATTTTTCTGCAAATGACAAATGAATTTCCCCGGTGACTTTAAAATAATTGTTTTCCGTTTTTGCTCGCAATCGGGCTTTGAGCGTGTTTGATGGGATCGGCATCAATTAGGGAGCCGTCTGCTGCGTAAACTTGGTCGTTGAAGAACAAAACGAATTTAAATTGCCCCTAACGGAGAGACGGGCTGTCTGACGCTGTATTTTCTAGAGAAAAGTAAAACGTAATGTTTGTGGAGCACTAATTAAAAAAATGTCTTAGTTTAAATTAAATGGTTCAGAGTGTACCTTTATCTATTTTTAGGGTTGTTTTGAATTCCGTGGGACTAAAATTCTTCATCAACAGCTCAGTATAAATTAATAAATAAGCCCGTTATGTAAGTGCACGGTATAAATTATTAGGTACAATACTGACTGATCCATTTGAAATCTGAAACATTTGTTTCACATTCAACTCTACGCAGTCCGTGAGGCATCACGGTGGACTCTCGCCGAGCAGAGCAGACACAGAAACGCACTTCTGCAGGAGGCAGATTCCATGCATCCGATGCGCTTATTTTAAATTATATAAAGTATTTCGTTTATTGGTGTTTGCACTTGAAAGTAGGCTATAACCTCTATTGGGCCTAACATTTTTTGAAACTGGATACACTGCGCCCCGGGACCCCGAGCAGGCAACTCTAGTCACGAAACCTCCCGAGCTCTTGTTCAGTGCAGCCAGGACAAACCGTGCTCAATTTAAACATCCTGCTGCTCTTGAATGTTTGCTCTCTTTTCGGTTAACCTAAAGCTGGTAGAGAATAACCGAAGATCTTTTTTTAATATCTGGGAAATATTCTTTCATTCGGGTTGTCATTTCACTTTCACAGAGCTGATCCTCCTGCCTTAATCCAGCAGAGCAGACCGTGACAGCAGGAGCGATCACTGTGAACATTTCTGAAATTGATAAATAAAGAGCTGCCTGGCCAGCCGGACTCGTGCCGGATTTGCGAGTCTCGATGTTCGTTCAGGTGGATGCTGCGCGACATTAAACTGTTTTTGTTTTTTGGTTTTTTTAAGGGGGGCAGATCTCGGCTTGACCTTCTCTCAAACAGAGAGATCAGCACGCATCGGGGGCTACAAGTCCTCCTGATCGCAGGCTGACGGCAGCTGGCACGGTCCGAGCAACGAGCCGAGAACCAAAAACAGCCGATGCGCATTTGGACAGGCACTTCTCATTCCAGTTTCGTCCACATGAAACCCCGCAAAAGTCGCTGCGTAAAAAGGTGACCGTCGCCGTCTTTTTTCCACCGTTAAACTCGCAACTATACACACAGGGGGGGCCACGGAGTGGTGAGTCTCCGCGGCGCAAAAACGCACACGGAGACGGAGCTTGGAGGGGGGGGATGAAGTCACAAGTCCGCGGCAGTTTATTTTCTCCCAACAACCTTACCTTCATTCGGGGGGTATATCCGTGCGGGCGAAACAAACGTGGAAATCCCAAAAACAAGAAAGGTGGCCGTGAACAAAATCCCTGCCATGAGTGCCATTTGTGTCGTTGTTCCGTTTTTCCTCTCCTCTTTTTCTTTCGTTGCTCTTCTCTACGGGTCCTGCTCTCTCTCTCTCTCGCTCGCTCGCTCCCTCTCTCTCTCTCTTTCGCTCTCTCTCTCTCACACTCGCTCTCTCTCCCTCTCTCTCCCAGTGGAATATGGATTTGAAGCGGACAGGGGAGAGAGACGCAACGAGCGCACCACAGCCAGGAGGCGGGTCTAACTAAAGTCTGTGCGCTCTGACGCGGACCCCCGTCAATCCATATAGGATACGTAGTGGAAGGTGGGGGCAAATAACCATTAACTACCCCCCTCGCTCCTCCCCGCACACCCCCAAAACAAGTCACTCACTCATTTACAGGCGACCAGTGAGTGGACGCTACAGTCAGAGGTGGCATCGCTCCACGACATTTGCCACGCAGGTACAAGGGGCGATGTAAAACTCACCACGACTCTGAGTCACCGATTGACATTACACAAAGAAACTGCGGGGGGAAATAACCTGTTAGTTAGTTAGTCAACAGTGAAAATGAATTGGAAGTGAGAAAGAGAGTGTGTGTGTGTGTGCTGTCTCAGACTCATACGGAGCACCGAGTTCGCTCCAAAAAAAAAAAGAGTCTGGCTCAATCAGCGCACTCCACAAAGTTAAAATACAAAACTCAAACCTGCCCCTCGACTGTATATTTATATGCGTAAATGCAATGCGTCAGTTTTTGTCCTCTGTGCTCCTCGGCAGTCACACTGTGCTGATCCTGCATGTAGTCTGGCTCCAGTCAAGCGCAGCAGCGCTGTCCAAGGTGAGCCGCATCGGACCAAGGTCGCCACCTAGCGGATATATTGACGCCTGTTCTGCCTCCAAAATTGGATTGGAGAACAAGCATGAGCATGACCTCGCCAACATTACATGCTATTGCACTTTGTGGAATTGACAATGCCCGTTTTGTGATCGGTGCCGAGCTTGTATTGGATTATTGTCACTTGCTATTATTCTAATATTATCAAGACTTTAAGGGTATTTATGGAGGAATGTGTGCAGATCCATCAGTGCAGGTTATAGAGCAGCCCTGGTGTTGTGTGGAGCTGTAGTTTCTTTTCTTTTTTTTTTTAACTTCTGCAGTTTTTCCTCAAACAAAGCCTGCATTGTTCGTGTTTTAGAAAAGCCAGCTGTGTCCAGGTTTGGGGTTTTGCCCAGGGTGCTCTCGCTCTTTTATGTCCTCCTACACAGGTCCTCTATTGCTCCCATGAGATGTGGCCGTTGCAGCGGCAGGGCAGGGAACCTTTCAATGATCTGCAGCGGAGATTGTCACCGTGTGGGCAGGTTAGGCCGTTCTGCATCGCCACACAGTGCAGCCCGGCGGCC
>JBCAUF010000253.1:2297784-2309228 GCA_038406115.1 Haemulon aurolineatum
TCTGTTTAATAGTTTTAAAAAGTCTTGTACAGGTGGTCACTTTTTACAGTGCAGGCTGCCGTTTGAAACACTAATAAAAATTGATTTGTTGCATTAAAAATACGAGGCAAACTATAAACAAACAGCCCGCTGAGCAACGGGCCAAGAGAAGTGTGAACCATCATTTATTAATGCACCCTTTAATGGAGGAGTTTATGGTGCATGTGGACAGATTTGCTAACCCACAAGAATTAAATAGTTTTTTTTTTAAAAAAACCAAACATAGCATCCCGTGTAGACTTGCAACATGGCCTGATTCACACACACTGCTTTTCAATAAAAAAAAAGAAAACAAACAAAAAGCAAACACACGCATGCCGCACACTCTCCCCTCTTTCCCGCACAGAGCCATCACCTGCTGTTTGATTTACGGCGTGGCCTCATGGGAAAAGCATTAAGCCGCAGAGATATGGTCGATAAAGAATTCCTAACAAAGGACGACACGCACTCTCCAGCCCCCATCCAACAACTTTACAGCATGCTAAAACTTCACATGGAGGCTCGTTATACGACTAAATAAAAACCATGCTCCTTTACACGCAGCTCCAAAAGCAATCAACAGGTTGGAGGTGTGGACACTGAAGCACTTCACGGATTTTCCTCGAGGAGGTCACATGCAAAAATGGGATTGCAGCCTATTTCCCCTATGATTTAATTCACTGGAAAATTTTCCAAATAAAGAAAATGTGTGAATAGATGGTTTTTACTAATCCTACTGATATTTCCTTAAGTACAGCTTAAACAGACCATGAGTTGTAAATTAAAAATCCATGGCCTCAGTGAGATGATATCTGATCACACGGGACCCCGCCGGGCTCTAAATGTGTGCGGGGTCACTGATATGAAAAAAGATAACCCCTCTCTCGGCTAAAGTTGAGAGCCAACTTATTTCCCAGCCACAATAACTCGAGCAGCTCACTCACATCTGTCTCCCAAGATGCCCTCGATGCTGTGTTTGGCCCTGCGGTCGTTCTCCTCCAGCTCTTTCTTCTCGATCTCGTCCTCGTCCTCCTCTTCGTCGCCTTTGCCCCCGAACTTACTCCGCATGATGCGACTGATGGAGCTCACTGCGAAAGTTCGTTCAAAAAAGTGGAAATTACAAAATAAGAAAGTAACACATGTATTTTTTTTAAAATCAAAGAATTAGGATATAATCACAAATATTAATTGGCACTGCATTAAATTAGAACAAAATATACATAAATATAAATAAATTGTTCTAATAAAAAAAGTTATAATAAAAAATGGAAAGGAACTTTAAATTTGTCAAATTTTTAAAGTGGCAAAAGTTTTTATTACTTCACCTATTTCTGTTTTGTTTTGGGTTTTTTTTTTTGTTGTTGTTGTTGTTTATTTTCTTTAACTTAAATAGGTTATAACCTGTTGAGGTCCAAGTTAAAAAATGTATAGAATATAAAGGATAAAGTCTCATTGGAAAAAATATAATAATCATAATAATCATGATAATTATAGTAGTAATAATAATGATAGTAATAATAATAATAAATCTATTCATTTCTGCCCTCTTTTACCTGAAGGAACGTTGTTGCGGTCACATATTCCATCCTTCAGTAATTTATCCCGAATCTCCCAGCTAAACATACCAGGGTTTTCCCGCTTGTATTCTTCTATTCTCTTCTCTACGTCCGGCGTTGTTCCCTGCTTCAGAGGTCAGAAGAAGTCGCAGTGTTTATTCACTTTGTTGTGGCCCTTGGGGCACAATGCATACATCGCCTTCATCGGCTATAACTTCTAGATCAACATGCTCATATTACTTGTTCATAGGTAAGCATTCAGTGTGTCAATTTATATGAAAATTGTGTGTATATTCTACATATATGCAATCGCTTGTATTGTACAGGAGTATCTCCATACCTTGGGTTTGCTCCCACCGATGGCCCCGGGTCTGATGGAGCCCGTCTCCTGGTACCGGCACAGGATTTTGGACACGCAGCCATGGGAGACCCGGAGCTGTCTGGAGATGACGCACGGCCTGATGCCGTGGTGGGCCATCTCCACGATCTTATGACGGATGTGGTTGGGCAAAGGTCTGCCATTTATGAAAACTCCTCCGAGCTGGTTCACCCGGCCTTGACCCAGCGGCGTGGACACTGTGTTTGGTCAAAATATGATAATGAGAGGGACAAGTTACCAAACTGATCGGAGACATGATGTTATAGGACACACAAAACAGCATGAGGATAAGTTTTAACTGGCCCATAAAGACCTACACCTATAACAAGCTATTACATTAATTAGGCTGTTATATTTTAGTCAATAACTTATAATAATAATAATAATTATCCAACTTGAATAAACTGAAAATATGATGTTAATAGCACTGAAACCAGCGTATCTTCAGTCCACATCCAGATGCTGGTGCTTTACCTTCCAGAGGGAAACCACTGCGGGGGTAGTTCTGAGCCAGCGTGGGTCGCATCATCCTGGGTATTGACCCCGCCAACGCAGTCATACCTCCACCACCCCAGTGACAACAGATACCTCCTCCTAACGGGGAGGCTGCTGCTCCAACACAGACCGAGCAGCGGGCAGACGTCGTTGTGGGGAAAAAAAGGAAATAAATCTCCTTTTCTTGCCTGTGAGGGAAACCTCCTGGAGGAGTTAGCCTCGGTTAGCCTCGGTTAGGTTAGCCTCAGCCGGGGCTACAGCCGAGCACCAACGTCCCGGGACAGCCACGACCCTCCGAGGAGTCAAATGTGACGACAAAAACAAAAAAGAAGGAAAAAGAGCAAGTTTTCAGATGCTAATAAGAGTTAGTTTGTCAAGCTCCTCGGGTTTATTCGCCAGCTTTGAGGCTCTTGGACGTGTGGATGTAGCTACAAGGACGAAAAGATATTGTTGTTGTTATTTGTTGACACCGGTTCAAAGTGAGACGAGACAGTCAAAAGTAGCGGAGCTCTTCTCTCGACCCAGTCAGCGCTCCTGGCTGTGATTGGCCGAGAGGGGAGCAACGGCCGCGCAGTGGGTCGCGCTGATTGGCCGAGGCTGAAAACTTTCGTCCAATCAGAGGACGCTGTCACGGCTCTGCACGGGCAGGCAGGACAGGAGAGCCGATTCACAAAATCCAAAAGCGATGGCAGAGAGTCACTGCGAGCACTGTTTTAACCACCAAAAAGTCTCAAAATCCGCCCGTGTGTTGAGTGAGCTGCTGGGAGGAAAGTGGAGCAACAAATGATGACTGACGAGGTTTAATTATTTGGTTAATGTGGTCGATTTTTAGTAGGTCGTTCAACTGGAAAACACAGACTCACACATTGGTCCTGATGTGAGCCTTTTCCAGTAAACATCTATTATGACTTGTTTAAATATAATAAATGATTTAAGTCATAAACTCATGACAAGCAGACTATTGACAGTGTAGCCTAACACAATTAATGCAACAGTCCATATAGATACATCTCTAACATTTGCTTGTCATATTACTTTATTATGCTAATTATGTGGACAAAATAACAGAAAACACTTTCAGGCCACTATGGCAACCTCAAAATGCTATAAGAAAATCAACAAAAAGAGTCTCATTTCCAACAAAAACGGAACATTAAGAGTGAACTATTGCTGCGCTGCTGTATTGAATTGCATTAGGATCATTTTGTTGCTTTTTGTTTTAGCCAACTGCCTTCATCTATGGGTTTATGATTTGATAACAAAGCTCTAGTAACGTTTTGAAACAAATTCAGTTATGACAAGCTCTTCAAATGTTCTTATTACACATATAGGTCATTACACTGAAAATATATGCACACAGCAATTCCCTATTCCTGACATGAATTTCTATGGTTATGGTTTCACAGCTCTCATATCTTAATTATAAAAGATGCAATCATGTTCAACAGGCTAATGACCAAAAACCCAAATTTGTGCTTTTTACTTTTGCAAATTTTAACGGACAATATAAAGAAATACATAGAAGATAGGCTATAGATCACTATCGTGTCTGTGCGTAATATTATCTGCAGACATGTTTAATGCATGCTATCGCACACGACCCCTAATTTGTTTCCACCCCATGGCCTCGTATATGACACAAATGGTGCTAAAGTGTGTGCACCTCAAGGAATTTATTGTGGTTTTCAGACTGAGCACCAGCCAGCCGAGAACAGTCTGAAGGGGGACGTGCGCCACAGCAGGATACGACGCCAGGGCGGCCGTAAAGCCAGTCTAGCTCTGCGCCACTCAGAGCAGTGGGTGTATTTTCATCCCCAAATGTCTAATAATCAATATTGTCACCTTCCTAAAAAAAGAGTTCAGCAATGGATCCTGGCTCTTTTTTTCCCCCCTTTTTTCTTTTTCTTTTTTTTGTAGGCGTTGGGTATTGTGGGTCACAGCATCCTTTAGTCCCTAATCAATCACCGAAGCAAAGGTTCCCCTCATGAGCTTTGAAATCAGACAAAAGCTCGTTTTACTTCACAGTCCATCATCTGGAGAAAGGCGACTCCGTCCTGAACCTTTCAGCATCAGAGCTGATCCATGCACGAGAAGAATAAACATAATTCTGAAACTTTTTTTATGATTGTTAATTCAATTGCAATTCATTAATTCAATCATTTTTTTTCTGGCATGACATATCAGCAGGTGTGTCGACCTTTCCCCGTGTCAATCGGGTGGATTTTACCTCACAATCAAAGCGAGCCACGAAGCAAGCTGATAAATAGCCATCTATCTGTGATCAAATACGAGATCCAGGCCTACACGGAAAAATATTCCGCTGATGAGAGTGCGGCTTTTTTGGAAATATATGCCCTGAAACCTCCGTGTCATGCAAAACTAAAGCTGAAAAGCCCCCTCCCCAGCACCTGCCCTTTCATGTCTCAAGCCAACTCACCTATCGGCCACGGAGCAATAACGGGGCCCGACGGGGGTCCCTGTCATTCACCTTAATTTACGCATGGGGAAGAGATATCCCACAGGCTAAGTAGGTTTCAATTAACATTCGCCTCTTTTTTTTGGTGGCTTTGGGAGAGAAAAAAAAGCGCACTTCAGATGTTGACTTTGCTGTCAAAAACGCGCGCGGACAATGGGTGGACGCTGGGTTTAAAATAAGCAGGGGCCGACGGGGGGTCTTTCACCTGCTAAGGAGGATGTCCTTATCTTCAGGCAGGAGATTATGATCACGCCTGGAAGTGAGCGAATCCTCGCAGGTTGTCAACGAGAGGGGAAATGCCACTTTGTTTTTCGCCGATCTTTCACATTTTGGAATAAACCAGAGGCTATATGTGAGTTCTGAAGAATGGGATGAATTATACTGCAGCTGATGAGTCCCATTTCAGGCCAAAATATATCAAATGAGTGGTGGGCTATTATGGGCTTTTGCAGGCTTTAGGCACATAAATGAATAGGAACACTGTTAACACGTGGACCAAATGTTTTCAGCAGTTTGAGGAGCAGAATTTAATGAGGATGAACCATCTAGGCGCTTAGTTGATATTTGTTTGCGTTTCTCGCATTTGTCCAGACTTTATTCTTCAAAGGGGGGAGACGAACGACGAACGTGACCATTTGGGAGTGTCAGTGATTTTGAAATTGGATATTACAGCCGAGAGAGAGAGAGAAAGAAAAAAAAACACAGTGGGGGCAAATGGAAAACAGAGAGTCGTGATGCATACCTCGGCCCTTTCTTTAAAAGCGACACTGAATCTCCGTGTCCAATCCATTACCGGAGGATGAAATTCAAAGTCAGAAATCTGGCCTGATGAGAAATAAATGAGTTGCATCACATGCTCTGCTCCGCGCGGAGGGCATTCACAAACACACATTTGTCAAATCAATTAGTTTCCATGCACCCTATTGGGGTAATAATTCCTGCAAAGATAGTGGGGCTAAAACAGAGCTGTGTCAATGAAGTGATTGTATGATAGTTTATTACAAGGAGTCCACAGAGAGGACAACTCAGAGTGACCGTAAACAGGCTACTTTACTGTGTTTTTGTCACTTTGATATTATTCAATAGACCAAGCTCATGCAGTGATGTTTTTGTGCTGAACACTTTCCTCCTTTGATCTGCAGTGATCACTTCAACATTTGTAAGTTAATATATTGGAATATAAGTTTACATTCAGGCATTAAAGAATTGTTGATATATTTTACAAAGTCAAATCAACAATAACCTACCAACGACAAAATACTTAATTAGTCCTGCATGCAAAAGTTTACTGAAGTAAACGTACTGTAGGCCTACATAAGAATTGCAAATGTACAATTAAGCATCAAAAGTAGGCTACTCATTGTGTAGGTGGACCCCACTGAAAGAGTTTTGTTTTTTATCAACATGTTGGAATAATATTATCCATTCAAACCCTTAGATAGAGCTCATTTTAACAACTTTCAACGCTGCTGACAGCTCAATGTATGGCAGTGCTACGTTTTCTAAATGGCCCACTTGTGTTTTATTTATAAATTCTTGGTAGAAAAATAGCTGTGAAATTTTTTTGAAAAAAAAAGTAACCCACAATATTTTCCTCTGGAATAGAGTGTAGAGTGTAAGTATTGGTTATAAAGTAGCATAAAATGCAAATACTCAAAGAAAGAACAAATATACCAAATCTATACTTGCACGGTACTTGGTAGCTTAACATTCTATCAATATTTATATAGATATATTCATTGCTTTTTCAAAATAATATCTGTATTATATCCATCACTATTTTAACCATTATTGAAATAGTTTGGGTGCCTTACTCAAAACTGAACACACAGTATTTGTCACTGCTGGATTACGTCAAGATAATGTGGAACATGTGGGAATACAGCAATGAAAAACATGAATTAGTATAAGTAAGATGCTGTCCTAGTGCAATAGTGTCAAACCCTCGCACCCTGTACTCTGAACGTGCAGTCAAAAGGTCAAATTCAGATAGTCTAATGCCTAATGAGAGGCATCAGGATTCGTTAGCCCAGCATCCTTGCAACAACATGTCGTCTGACTTTGTTTGCAGTCATGGCTAATTTGTAAACACACATTTGCCTCAAACTATTTCCCACTAATCAGTGTAACTGTATCTGATTGAAAAATACAGCTAGGCCATGACACAATAGGCTTTAGTGTTGTGCTGCTGCACATATTCGACCAATCAGCGAGCTGTGTCTTGTTTACATGGTGCTGAGAATATGAAAGAGAGCATGATGTGATTTATGGGCCGTGGAATTTCTGGTTAATGCATGCTGTGAAGGATGTATGTCTTAAATAGAAAGCTGTAATTAGACGGCGATTGGTCAACATTGGGTTTTATCTATTCTGTTTGTCTGTGAGGGGAAAATCCTGCTGCTGAATGGCATGGCTTATATCTGCTAAAAGGGCGCCTTGTATGAACAGGCAAACACACATGAGAGATCTCAGCCTGCGATATTAACGACACATCATCATCCAGCCCATATTGGGGAAAAAATGTATTTACTTTTAATCAAGTTTGAGCCACCAGAAGTTTACACAACTAGACCTACATGAGAAATGGAAGTTGACACACAGAGGGGGTAGGTCTTCACTTTTTTTCTTTTTTTTTTCATGGCATGTAGAAGCCTTTGTCTTCCAGTAGGGGGCGTATTTGATGCACAGCAGGAAGGGCAATGTTGAGTTAGACAGGGAGGAGACTAACCAGTAATAATTTAGATAGTTACCCTGTTACAGAATGACCAAAAGCCAGTTCAGTGATCATCCACCTTTGGAGTCAGTGAGTATTGAAGGCTGAATAATGAGGAAAGACATTAGGTGCTTTCAGCTTGTCGAGGCATTTGATGACTGGTATTAATGCTGATATTGAGAGATGGGCAAGTTTCCATAGTTCATATGCACAGGAGGGATTATGCTCTGGCACAGCAGGATGCTAAATGCATCAAGTCATTACCAGTCATTATGTAATGTCAAAAAAAAAAAAAAATCATCCTTGATAAGAGGATATTCCATCAGCTGTCGGCTTCACCGCACTGAGACAAAGAACGGATGCAGCGGGTATTCATGTTTCCTTTATTACTGAAATGTGTTTATGTATGTAAAACAGCACATAAGGAACATTTCTCTGTGCAAATACGTTTGGTACTTTAACAACAACCACAGATTCTCATAAAAACCAACAACATTGTCTAGGTCCTCTGAAATAAATACAATATGCTCACGTTTGTCAAAGGTAGACCCCGTTACTTGTGTCAAATAAGAGGGCGAAAGTGCATCATCTGACAGTCGGGTAAAAGGTTGAGCAGGATGATTGAAGCAAGCATGGAGGATCAAATAGAGAGGAGGGGGTGGCTTGGACATTTTTTTTTTCTTTTTTTTGTATTTTTCTTTTGTTTCTTTTTTGCTTTTTTCCCCCTGTGCATTGAGGTAGGGACACCACCAGTGTGCGAGGGCAATAAGTGCTTAGATTGAACCACTTTGGTGTCCACATCATCAGGTCAGGGAGCCAGAACGTCACACGGGAGTGCAAAATACACATGCTTCATGGACCGCCACACGCCGGTCGATATGAGGGTCTGAACACTGCACCACGAGTAAGGTATCACTGTTTGCCATATCCAAGAATTCAAAATAAATAGTTGTATAGATCGTAGCAACAATAACATACACAGAATCGACCAATGGTTCACAGTAATATTCATAAGAAGAAGTTGGCTTTGTTTTGTATACGCTGTGTCGTCTGAGGCTGATTTCATTTCATAGTTTCTGTTTTGATACAGACCCGCAATGTTATTTGTGAGGATGAAAAAAAAAACCCATATAAACCAAATTCTGTCAAGTTTTAGTTTAGGAAAATGAAACGTTTGCATTGTGTTAGTGTAGGCACTGGAATAACACAAACTTGCTCGGCCCGTACTGTTGTGGTTTTGCCTCTGTGGAATCTCAGCCACACAGCTCATGGGGCTCCTGAAGTTTCCAGAGGTAATTATGACTCCTGTTAGTCTCAGAGGAACCAGAGTGACACCAGATAGATATTAGAGGCTTCTCCGCACGCTTCAGATTCTCACGTGCGGCTTTGAAGGAGGAAGAGCCATAAAGTCAAAAAATCGTGTGAAGCAGCCGAGCATGGTACTTAGCCCCATGTTTCGCACCTGTTTGACACGAACCCTACAGTCACTGCTATCTGTTTCTGACCTTTCTTCAAAGCCAGGCGCAGAGACCCACATGTTTCACGAGTACAAAAAAAAAAAAAAGTGCCAATGTGGGAGGCAGCTCCATGTTGGAAACCCTGTTTTCAACTTCCTGCGTGTGAGTGATGTGACAGAAAAAGAAAAAAAAGGGGGGAAGATCCCTGCCGACAACCCCCAGCTGGACGCCGTCTGTGGCAGGAGGCCCGTGCACGCTTAGCATTTTTTTTTTTTTTTTTCATGATTAAAGTGAAGTTTTGCTTCGTTCAGCAACAAGGTGAGGCACGCGAGTCAGGAGGCACAAAGTCCCTCCTGCTGAAAAAAGAAGTTAAAACGCAAAGCCTTGACCTTTTCGGGAGCCTAGCATGCAAAAAAAAAAGTAGCCAAACACATGGTCAAAAACCCACGAGCTGAATCCCAATGAAACACCTGGACGAGGTGCATTTGTCATCGTGACGAAGGAAACGGTGGCATCCTGTTGGAGAAGAAGTTAAAGCACGAGGGTCAGGAAGGTCTTCGAGAGGAAAAAAAAAGGCAGATCACGCCTATATCCAGTACCACTCACCACCTCTCTGTGGGCTATTTACAGCTTGGACTGTGGACACAACTCTTCCCGTGAGGAGCCACGGACACACACAGCCTGAATCCATCACCTGCAAAACTCAAGAAGTGAACATCTTGCCAAGTTTCTGTACAATACAATAGTGCTTTGTTGAGATATAAGAGTGAATCATCATGGACAGTTATCATACAGTGGAGTGGCATAGTGGGATATGCATATTATTTATCAGGAATACTGGTGGGGAGGGTGTCAAACCCTGGAAATAAGCACTTCACATTCAGTCATCAAAAACCCCAACCACAGCTCAGAGGCTCCCAAGTTCACCCATCAAGACTCACCCAGTCAGCTGGGCCTACTGTATAATTCAAGTGCATCACTTTAAGGAAAAGATTATCAAGGATCATGTCGGCCTATTGCTCCAAACAACATGAAGGCCTTCGGGTGTTTGCTGTACTGATAAAAAGGCCATTTTGGACGAAGATTGGTTCCTAGAAAAAAGTAAAGGGAGCAGGAGTAGCCTATCAGTCGCCAGTATTATGTACATAATCACACAGCCACAGTACAACATCTCCATCAGCAGCCTGTCTGTCTGTCAGCCTGTCTGTCTGTCTGTCAGGCGTTTCTCCGGGAGTTACTGGTGGCGGACGAGCGGCCTGTCTCATGATCCGGTCTGTATTTGAGCCAGCAGATGAGCCACGTGACGACCACCGAGAACATGGCCAGGATGCTGGCCACCGACAGGCAAATGGGTCCCGCCGGCGACGGGGGGATGCTGTGACTGTGCACGAAGATCAGGCCCATGAACAGCAGCACCAGCATGGACAAGAAGGAGAAGATCACGCACACGCAGCCGGTGGTCAGCGCCACCCGCTTGCAGCTCTGACAGCTGTCGTAGCGCACCGAGTCCTGCGAGAGGGTCGTGGCGGTGGACACGGTGGTGGACGGAGTCGCCTGGCTGGCGCTGGACGTCCCCCCCGACGCCGACGCCGACGCCTCCTCCCGGCGCAGCGCGACGAGAGCCGGGTGCAGCGGCGGCGGGTACGGCGGCAGCGCGTCCTGAGGCAGCGGGTCCGAGTCGATGTAGAGGGGGAAATCCTCCGTCACCTTCGTGTTGTTGGGCAGGTTTTGTATCCGATAATCCGGCACCGGAGTGCGGTGGCGACAGACGGGGCAGCTGATGCGCCATGGCCGCTCCTCCCGGAGGTGCAGCGTGTTCAGGCACTCCTCGCAAAACGTGTGCAGGCACTCGAGGATCTTGGGAGCGCGGCGGTCAAGGTCGAAATAATTGTAGCAGATTTTGCACTCGTACTCCTCGTAGGGGAACGCCGAGGAGGCCTCGCCACCGGGGGGTTCCGCGCCGTTCCGTGCCAGATCTACCTCTGCCATGTCATCTTTCGCCATTCACATTCTCCGGTGAACACAAAGGGAGCTGGCGGACAGATGCTGATGACGGTGCACGTCTCTCCTCCTCTCCCCCTCCTCTCCAGCCCCGCTCATTGAAGCGCCATCATCATCCGCGCGGACATTGTGTGTGTGTGTGTGTGTGTGTGTGTTTCGATAATCCACCCTAAACCGGGTCCAAACCCGCGAGCCGGGATCCCGGTGAAATATTAAAAGGCTCCTCTTTCTCTCCTCTCTCACGCAGCGGGCGGGCTGTGTGGGAATAGATGATGTAATGGTGGTGGTGACTCCGACGCGAGGAGGGCTCATCCATCCAAGAGTAGTCCGAGCATCATCATCATCATCA
>JBCAUF010000253.1:3234137-3244336 GCA_038406115.1 Haemulon aurolineatum
TAATTCCCAGCTTTCTAGTGCACTGGCAGCATCACAGCAAAAGCAAGAGCATGCCTGATGAAGATCATGAGCTCTTGTTGGCCTTTCAAAAATAAGTGTAAAGGGTTAAAAAGGGAACACTTAAAAGTAACAATAGAAAACTACAAGAAAACATAGCGAACTGAAAGAGTTTGAGTTTTCATTAAAACATACTTGAGTCCCCCCCACTTCTGAAATCAAAATTACGTCCTTGGGTGTCCTGTTGATTTTATGCCAGTGAATGACATGTGTGCATTAACCTGCAGGCTCTCAGCAACCAGCAAAAGGCCGTTCTGATGAGCGAAAGAGTCCTCGGCATCGAGCACCCCAACACAATTCAAGAATATGTAAGTCATCACTCCAAATGTAGGAAGTACGCAGTTTGTGTCAAAGATGTTTAATGTCCCTCTAACCTTTGTGTCCGTTCACCTCTCAGATGCACTTGGCTCTGTACTGCTTCGCCAACGGCCAGCTGTCGACCGCCCTGAAGCTGCTTTATCGCGCCCGCTACCTCATGTTGTTGGTCAGCGGGGAGGACCACCCAGAGATGGCGCTGCTAGACGTGAGTGCCGTCCTCACTTTGGAGCATCGATGCTGATTTTGAAGTCTTTGGTGAAGCCTAACCCACCACAGCAACAGTGGTGCGCAGTGCTGACGACTGCTTTTTGCTCGTTCTCGGCTCTCCTCCCGCAGAGTAACATCGGGCTGGTGCTGCACGGAGTGATGGAGTACGACTTGTCGCTCAGATTCCTGGAGAACGCCTTGACCATCAACACAAAGTACCACGGACCCCGGTCCCTCAAAGTGGCCCTCAGGTGGGAGGAGATTCATCATCTACATGCATGATACATTAAGTGTAATGTTGATGACACAATGAGCTACATTATGCGTGCTTTACCTTTTGCAGCCATCATTTGGTCGCGAGGGTTTACGAGAGCAAGGCCGAGTTCCGCTCCGCACTACAGCACGAGAAGGAGGGTTACACCATTTACAAGAACCAGGTGAGGCGCGCGGGACTGCGTCATTTCTCTTCTCGTCTCCCATCAGTAATAATGAAGTCATTTATTCATTCATCTTTTCTCTACTCAGATGGGCGAGGCACACGAGAAAACCAAGGAGAGCTCGGAGTACCTGAAGTATCTCACCCAGCAGGCCGTGGCTCTGCAGAGAACCATGAACGAGATCTACAAGAACGGCTCCAACGCCAGCATCATGCCCCTCAAGGTGACTGAGTCGAGACGCGTTGCTGTGCCTTCGTCTGTTTCATCCCCAACGCTCGGCAGTGATGCTATGTTTCTATGTCCTCCTGTTTTCCAGTTCACTGCTCCCAGCATGGCCAGTGTCCTGGAACAGCTCAACATCATCAACGGCATCATCTTTATACCACTCAGGTAAAGTGGGAAACGTTATGTCCTGAACACCTGCAGGGACCTCCATATTTTTGTTATTTTCAGAAATTTTATGCACAAATATATAGGAGTTACTGCAGCTATATTGTATTAGATGTCATTGGATTACTTTAAGGAGCTATTCCTGAAAATTGCTTTGCAGAAAAATTCAGCCCGATGATTCTATTGTTTTTTTTCTCTCCCATTTCATTTAACTTAGCTGTAGGTTTTAGTATCAGTTAATATACAGCAGCCCAGCCCTGAGGTGCCGTCTCTACTTTCCTGTAAACTCTTGAAGTTTGGTGGCTATAGTTTGACCCCAGAAAAAGTAAAATATTGAAAGGAAATGTTATGCTATTTATACTGCAGTATAAATAACAGTAATATACACTCGCATTTCCACCTTATTTTATGGATTTACCTCACTTACTCACACTGTTGAGCTTAATAATAAGTAAATACTGCAAAAGTTGTTTTGAACAGTTTGATGGACACCGAAAACTTTAAATTGAAACGGTAACAAGGTTGCCTCCTCCTGGTCTTGGAGAGCTCCAGCACCTCATTTTTCTGTCTCTTCCTGCTTTTGGTTTGGCTCACTTGATGAGCGCTCAATCAACTAAATACCTGATCCAGGTGATAAAAAGAAAATGGGTAAAAAAAAAATTCAACAGATTTGAGACTTGCGTGACAACATCAACTCTGAATGGAGGGAGAAACAAGAAAAGAAAGATTTCAGATGTTCAAGCTACACCGTTTCACAAACATTTCTTGTTTTAATATTGTTTTCTGGCATTTCCCTTTCAGCCAAAAGGATCTGGAGAACCTGAAAGCAGAGGTGCAGAGGCGGCAGCAGCTGCAGGAGCTGGGAAAGAGTGACGAGCCCGCCGAGGACACCCCGCTGGAACTAGAGGACAAAATTCCCATTGATTAATGTCTAAAAGCCCTCAACACAGCTACTTTCTGCTATTAGTGGGAGGGGGAGAAAGAGGCTGTGACGCTACAGCCATGTCACTGAGCCTGTGGACCTGAGAACCGAGCAATCAGCATTGAAATAAACAGGGGGAGGGATGGGTCAGGGCAGTGCAGAGAACAAACTGTATGAGCTGTAGGACAAAGGAATACAGAGCAGGAATTTCCTACAAGGTAGGAAGGGAGGGAGGAGAAAGTACAAACAACATAGAATCAATGTAACGTGCAATCTGAAAAATCCCCGAGCCCAAGAACCTGCTGATGAAGGTGTTAGCTGCTTAGACGTATGATCGCTTATGAACGAGTGGTTGCAGCCGGGGGAGGGGACACCGAGGATGACCATGACATTGTATACCAGAGCCTTATCCACTGTATCATACCCCCCCCAATAATGCTTCTTCTTCTTCTCAGCTCAGACTTCCCACAGCCCTGTTAGGCCAGGACCATATTTTGCCCTGCCATTCCCCAAAGAGCCTCAAAGACCCCCGGGCATGTAGCCACTCTCCCCGCAACGGTGCTCTAAATGACGACGCACTCACCCGGTCCTAGAACTCAGGGGTACTTTCTACTGTGCACTAAGACCAGAATACAGTCACTAAATTTGAGATTTTTCATGTGGGGCTTCAGAATGTAAATTCCCTTCTTAGTGGCTTCTTTGAGCCACTATGCAGCAGTCACCCATCACCTCCACGTCCCCTCTGATTAATTAATGTGACCGTTCTATCATTTGTATGTACGACATCCCAGGTGGGTGCCTGCTGTGTCCTATGGTTCCTGTTTCTCTGAGCAAGCAAACAATACAGTGACACATTAGTGAGCTTCCAATCGGTTTGATTTCATTTGCTGGAATTGTTTTTTGTTTTGTTTTTTTTGGTTCTTTTTCTTTTTTTAGTAAATAAAATGGATTTTGTAAAAGTGCACAGGAGAATTATTAAGAGGGTATTTTAGGCCTGTTGATCATCAGTTAATTTAAACTGTCTGTTTTATAGAAAATGTATAGAAGTGGAAAAAGATGTATAAATCTCTATCGGATTTAGACAGGTTCTGATTGATTGATGTTAATGGAAAAATGCAGATTTGAAACGTCCACCATAAGCAGTAGATTTATCTATCTATATACTAGCTGTGTTCAATCCTCTATTTTTACACATTGAAAGAATATGTGCATGTATGTTTGTATGTGTGACAGTGTGTGTGTCTTTGTGTAGTCCAACAGAAGATCTATTGGCCAGGGCTGTTGCTGCTTTTGCTGCTGCATAGATGAATAGAGGCTAAGCAAACATTGGCTTTCCAAATGTTTTATTTTTCTACTCATAGTAAACCTGTTGGATGGCTGAGGCCTCTTTTCTCAAAACATTCATGGCCACCAATGTTGTCAATCTGTTTATGTATGAACTGGTACTGAAATGAACTTCTTCTCACTGATGAACAGGTACTCAACATTGGCAGTAGCGTCTGATTTAATGTTGCTGGGTGTTTTTTTTGTTTTTTGTTTTGTTTTTTTTCCTTTACTTTTTCCTCTACTGGGTCATCTTTTCATATGTAACTGTCACAAAAAAACAGCCAGGAGTGTCTGTTCATTGAGCAGTGTTTAGTGCACTTTCTCGTGCTGTTATGGATGTGTGATCATGTTCACGGCACAACCAAAAGTGGACAAAAGAAGGGCTGCCTCAATGTAATGTACCAAAAAAGACTGATAAAAGGTTTGTTTGCGCTTGTATACATGCAATGTATCCCTCCCATGGCAATTTGTTACTTAATTGTTGCCGTGTCTAAATGTATGTGATTAAAGCAATAGAGAGATGGTGCTGGAACTGAATGCAGTTTTTACTTGGCACAAAGACGTGCAAGACGGACTACTTGTTGCACTGGCTGAATTACCTGAAAATAAGAGAGCCATAAAAGAAAAAAACAAAAGGAAAGCTCTTCGGACTGAGGTGATAATGTTGACTGTGCTCCTAAAACATGATGTCATAACATCAGTAGCAGAGCAGAGTGTGAATCGTGCCTATTATCTGTGCTTCTGAATGGATAGAGGATGATAACTGGTAATAACTACAATTTATAAAGGTGATACGCTTTTTGATTTTTTTTTTTCTTCTGGATTACTTGTATCATAATTCTTTCAGTTTCTTTGTTCCCCTGCTCATAAAGTTTTGCTCACCAGTAATACCAATTGTGTCCATAAGGTGGCACACTAACATTTGTCTCATTGTGAAGGACATACATTGATCTAAATGACAGGAGGTGTTGCAGTATAAGTGCACACAAATTAACACATGCTTCAGTTGATTTAGACAAATTGAAATGAGGGAATTTGATTTTTAGTTATTTTTGAATAGAAAAAAGTCCCCTAGCCAAAAATTACAAAGTGTGCTACCTGTTGAACATGTTCTGATCCTGCTGAAATCCCAACAGCAAGTATTGTTTGGGTATTTCAGTAGTTAATGATGTAGAATAAACTCACTGAGAACTATTTGTCTGCACAGCTACTCTATGTCGCTCTTTTACTGCAGTGTTTCTGTTTTGTTGGAGACACTAATCTCACTCCTTTAGAATTCAGTGTAACATTTCTGTTTTGAATAGTTGAGCTGTTAAAGTGCTTGATATGTTTTATGTTATTAGACGTTTGCATCAGAAGTGAAGAAACAGAGATGTAACAATACAAAACTAAGAGCAAAGAGTATTTTTTCACACATAATTTGCGCATATACAATTTAGATTTACTTTGCAATTTGAATGTCTGAAATGCAAAGCGTGGTGTGTGTGGAATATGAATATTAACAGAAATAACAAATACAAAGATTAAATATTCATTTAATTTTCAGATATGATTCATGTGCAAAATAACTTAAAGGTATGAAAAGAGTCTAATATCTACCCCAAAATATGCACTTTGCTGTCCACTAGTCATGTTGCAGTTTTTGTTCCTGTGTGTCGCCCAAAGTGATGATTTGGTTGGTTGGCTGATTGATTTTGTGTTTTCTTAGCTGATGACACTTGTTCTGCACAAAGGCTTTTTTAGGCCAAGTGTTATGTCTGCTTCCCCTGATGATGTGTGATATTTGTGTGTTGCTCTTTGCAAAATAACAACCTAATTATATTTTGGTCTGAGTATGCTTTTTTATATTAAACTGAATAAAATTAAACAATTAAAAGTTTTGTTTGGGGTTTTGATAACTCATACAAGTAGCCGGCAGTTTGCAGATATTTAACTTCAGTAAAAGGGACAATACCAGTCTGTAAAAATACAAGTAGCTCTGTAGCTGTAGGTTTGAGTTTTAGTATTAAAGTTGATGTATTCATTAGGTAGCAGAATAGATCCTTGATCCTCTTCGTATTATTGATGCATTGCTGTATGATTTTTAGCTACTTACTACTATGAAATGTTGGCTATTAGTGTTCTACAGGCTCATCACATGTTTTACGTGCATATTCTACATTTTGAAAATAGCTGATTCTCACATAAATGTAGATGAGTAATACTATATTCACTTCTGAATTGTACCATACAATTACAACACTTGTAATATACAAGAAGCTAATGAGGACAGCAGAAGTTACTTCCACCAAACAGTGTATTTTCAATATAAGATTATAATATCTTTTATTTTTTCAACATAGACGTGATCTCATAACGGCAAGTCTCATACTTAATTTACATTTGTCGCATTTGAAGCAAGTTCTGTAGCTCAGAATGAACGATTGCTGAAAAGCCATTTAAGAGTTAATAGTCAAAAAACATAAATCAACCAAACTGTTTTTTTTCTACTATCAAGGGCGTGCGCGCTCCCGTCAGACTGTGAACGCGAGTTTCGTGCGCGCGTCCGAGCGAAGGCGAATGCGGTAGCCTGTACGAAAAAAACAAGCAGGCGGCAGCGCTGGAGAGACAAGACGGGCACAGTTTACCTCCACATCACAAGATCATATTTTGGAGCGGAAATTTCACGCCCTGTCGGGTCGTGTTATCGTTGGGAGACTGCTGAGGATATCCACGGGCAGACACAATAGGGTGAGTCCAAGTAGTTTTCAGTCGCGAAGCCGGTCTGGGTCGAAGGAATCCGGCGTTAGGTGGGGAGGGAAAATGACGATGTGGCTGTAATTTTTTTGCACCTCCTTTTTATGTCTCAAAATGGCGGATAGGCCGCTTGGACTGGAGCAGCAGGTACAGCGGAGTTTATCCCGATAAACAGTCGTGTGCACCCACGATAGTTGAAGCTAACTGTATATAAGTCATCCGTGGCTGATTGATAGTTTGAATGTACATTATGGGCGCGTGGCCTTCGCTACAGAGACAACGCACGAGCCAACTTTCTGACTGCAGCTAACTCGGCTAACGGTAACTTTAGCTAACGTTAGCCGACGATAACCGGGCACAGAGAACGTTTAACAGCGAGCCAACGGCTAATGTCGTCCGCAGAGCTTGTCAGTCTGTGTGGGAAGGCCACACGGTCTAATTACACCCGCAATTTGGCGTCCAACCCCAGTTAGTAGTAAGCAGTAATTAGCATTAGTTTGAAGCAGCGGTCGTGCAGACTCTGATAAGACATTCAGATGCTTGACGCTGTCATCTTGCCCAGCTGAGGCTCTCCTCATCATCATCTCCACGACTCGGTGTGCTTCATGCGGTTTTGTTGGCACCGTGTTGGAAAATCAGGGTGGAGCACATCGGAGCCGATGAGTTTGTATGTGTTGCTGTCTAAGCCAGTGCTCAAGTGTCTGCCCTGCTTTCTTCTTCTTCTTCTGTTATTGCGTTTTCTCTCGCATGATTGAGTGATTCGTGTTGTGTTGTGCTGAACGCAAATCAGAAAACGCCGTGGTGGTAGCTCACAAGGTTGTGCATCTCGTCGTGATATCGGATATAAAGCATTGATTAAAGCAACGATCCTTGGCTGATTTACTTTTCCCAGCCACGCCTGCAAGCACCGCGGTGCAGCTGGTCAACTGGAATTATGGGATATTGATGAAATTGTTTATGAACAGTGTTCAAGCTTCAAAAATAAACATCGACTGTGCGTTCGCCTCCAAGGTAAGTGTATTTTTTATGGTTTAGTTCAGTGACTGACTGAAGCAGACACCAGTGCAACCATTTTGAAGATGACGGGTTCTTGTTTTAGCCTTTGTTGATCCAGCAATACGGCGCTAACATAAACTTCTCAACTATCCATTAAACAAATTGGCTACTTTATTGATTGCACTTAAGCAGCACTGATGCAGGTCGATTCTTAAAATCTGGTCTGAATGAAATAGCGCATTTCAATATGTTGTGTTCTTTAGCACCATTTGGCAGTATTTCACATGTCTGGAAAAGCCAGATGTACAGACTGATCACCATGTTGAAATGGCTCAAAGTTCAAGCTACAATGCACACCACATGAAGTGGACCCAAAATGTGTGTCGCTGCACCCAGTTTGTGCATTTTACTACTTGGGAAGAAGGAGCTAATATGAGAACAGAAGCACCTCTTTCTTGTAAAATACAAACATGCTTCATTTCTCCAACAGTAACTGCAGGAGCCAGTGGATGTGGTCAGCTGGTTTTACTTGAAAGCGTTCTTAGTCAGTCCTGAGTGTTATCAAAAGCTGATTTGAATAAGTGCGTCCCGGCAGCCAGGCTCCATTCAGTGCTGTCAGCATTGGAAACACAGCAAACCCTATTGTACAAGCTCCGGCCATTACAAGTGCTGCTGTGCTGGCACTTGTTGCCAGTTCAGCAACAGGGGAGTAAAGCAAAGGACAGTCACAGATCTTGCAGGGCGTTGCTCTCTAATGTCATTTGTAGTAAAGTCAAAAGTATAGTCAAAACCTCTCCCCCATTAGCAAAACTAAAATGCAATGCAAGTAAATAAGCAAACACCTCCAGTTTTGCTCTTTATTTTGTGTCAACAGACACTGATGAGAGTGAGAGCTTGGTTGTCTTTGTTGTGGTTGACTAAAAGGCCGATAGACACCAATGTTGTTCTCCTTCCCAGTAACCCAGAGGTTGACCTTCCAAACATGCTGCCCACCAGCTCGCCGACTGGCTATGACTGACCTGCTGCCAGCAGCAACGGCCTGTCAACCTACAAATGACCGCTTTGACACACTGTTTGGACAACTGCCTTTTGTCAGTTGTGAGGGAACGTCTGACAATGTTGGCATGATGCGAGCAGCACTGTCAACAAGCTCCAGAGGCGGTTGGATATAATTTTAGCAACCATTTATGGTGGTTGCCAAAGTAGCTCGGAGAAGGTTTCCTTTGAACGCGTTTCATACTTGCCAGTTTGGCAACGGCATCTGACGGACTCGGCATACACCTCCACTCTAAATTTAGAGCCATTATAATTTCAACTCGTACCTTGTTGGCGTGAAGTGAATACCCCGGAGAGATTCAAATCTGCCAGAGTTTTAACAATCATCTCATGGCTGCCAAGTGGAACTTTGTATTGTGCAAAGACTTCAGACATGTATGAATGAAGGAGTCTTCATTGTGTTGTTCCCACCTGTGTGTGTGTGCAGGTTGGCTTGGGCATGTGCTGGATTTATTTAGAGCGGCAACTAACAATTATTTTACTGTCAGTTAATCTGTTGATTGTTTTCTTGATTAACTGATTAGTTATTTGATCTGTAAAATGTTGATCAATGTTTCTCAAAGCCCAAAATGATGTCTTCAAATGTCATGTTTTGTCCACCAAAGATTGTTAGTTTACTGTTATAGAGCTCAATTAACCAGAAAATATTCACATTTAAAAAAAAACTGAAATCAATGAATTTTCTTCTCAAAAAATGGCCCCAACTGATCAATTTCTGATCAGAATAGTTGGCAATTCATTTAGTGGTTGACAGCTAATCGATTGCAGCTCTAGCCTATGGCCTGCTCAGTCTCTTGTCCATCTGTGCGTGACTGTGGGTGTGTGGGGTTTCCTCAATGGATGTGGTCTCTCTGATCAACTAATCGGGCCTTGTCCATCAGGCTAACTATTAGGATAATGGCCTGGCAATATGTTTGACACGACACAGTATGAGAGATTAATGATTTTTCCATCTGGTCACTTTAGTGTTTGAAAATTTATGGAGGAACAGCCAAGGCTGGTGAACTAACTTTCTGGTGAACTAACAGATGATTACATCTGCTGCTGTCTTGTGTTAATAGAGCCTCCTTTTATTAGCCGCTGAAGGAAGATGTCACGAGGTGTGTAATTTAATCAGGTTCGCTCATTGTTACCAACCCACATAAACTGACACAGGCACCTTGCAAGTCGTAACGGCTGCAGATTGAAAGCTGAGCCAGATGTTCGCTGTTTCATCATCAGTGAGTGATAAAGCTCTTTGGATGATGTTTGTCTGAGTGCTTTACCAAGAACAACCATTCACAGAAACTGGAGATGATTTACAGAATAATCAGCCTTTCACTAAGTTCTCCCAGTTGAAATTCCTTCCAATTATCTTTTCTTTCTCTATTTTTTATTTTTTTTAAAGAAAGAATCTGGACAATCAGTGAACAGACTTCTACACAGGCTAATGACAGAGCTGCACCTACTTGATAAATGATCCATGCTAATCCAGCAGATGCATCACAGTGATGCACTGCTGGTATATAAATTACCACATGTGTAGTTATCTCCTGATGGATGCATATTACGCACAAAATGTTCTTAAACAGAGTTTTATTAGCGTTGGCGCGTTGTAACGCTCCCAGGACTCAGATGATATATGAAGGTGAAGTCATCATCTGAAAATGAAGTTGGTCCAGATTCCAGCTGTTTGAAATGCCTGCTTTTGACAGCAGGCAATGACGTAATGACACTCGCAGAAAACTGTGAATCAGAGGTGACAGCGAGGTGAT
>JBCAUF010000253.1:3463532-3482051 GCA_038406115.1 Haemulon aurolineatum
GTTTCTTTCATTATCTAGCCTCTGGCCACCCACAGGAACCACACAAGTTCAAAGACCTGCTAATAGCACTAATGATAATTGTAATAATAATAATTACCATATTTGGCAGCTTTAGCAGCAGCAGCTCCACCTGCTCCAAGTCCTCCATATCCTCCTGCCCCTAACTGCCCTCCTGTTCCTCCTAGTCCCCCCGTTCCTCCCAGTCCTCCTACTCCTCCAAGTCGTCCAGTGCCTCCCAATCCACCTGCACCTGTGGAAAACCAGTTTAAGCAAGCAACTCAAATCACATTACATTACATTTGTGCCTAATGTTTCCATTAGTTATTTGTAATTATTGTAAATTGTTCTTTATTATTAAGAAAGAAAAAAGGGTCTTTTGGGGAAATCAGAAATATCAGAAATACTACTGATCTCAGAGGTTGGGGCATGCCATTGTGTGTTTAAGTGACAGCAGCTGGCAGACTCAGATCAGTATGGTATGGAAGGGAGCAAAATTAGTAAAGAAATTACACTGTAACTTATGGTCATAAGCATTGAAGAGTCTGCAGTTAACAAGCTAAATAACTCACATTAGCAATGCACTTTTCTCCTCTAAATGTTTGTTTGGTTGCTTGTTCAGCAAACTAAGGTGCCTGTTCATGTCTGCTACGATAGACAGGTGATGTTACTGCTTTTGTGGTTTACAGTACATGAAAGGATCTGATTGGTTGTAATTTATCCATCTGCGTAGAATACATTGTACACATGTAATCTAAGTAATCAGGAAATGTCATTGAGATCAGGATTTCTTTTGTAAGAGAGACTTGAGTAAAGCAAAAAATAATGCTTTATCTGATTTTATTGGCATTTTATCTTCAGTTGACAAAAAATTCCCATACCATATTTGGCAGCTTTGGCAGCAGCAGCAGCTCCACCTGCTCCAAGTCCTCCATATCCTCCTGCCCCTAACTGCCCTCCTGTGCCTCCCAGTCCTCCATATCCCCCTGGGCCAAATTGTCCTCCTATGCCTCCTGGTCCTTCAGTGTTTATGGCCAAGACAAGGCAAGACAGAAGATAATTCAAACATAATTACTCAACATAGAGTAAGTATTTTGTACGCAAGTGCAAATTTTAGAGCTCATAGCTCTACATAAAAAGTGCATATGATAATACTATTTATACATAATACCATATTTTGCAGCTTTAGCTGAAACTCCTCCTGGTACTCCAATTGGTGCCCCTCCTGGTACTCCTCCTGGTACACCCCCTGGTACCCCTCCTGGTACTCCCCCTGGTACACCCCCTGGTACCCCTCCTGGTACACCCCCTGGTACACCCCCTGGTACACCCCCTGGTACACCCCCTGGTACACCCCCTGGTACCCCTCCTGTTCAGAGAACGCCAGCAGAACAAACACGTTGATATGAGTTCATGCTTGATAGTAAGTACTTAAGACTAGTCACAGGATGAGTGAACAGGTATTGTAAAAAAGTGTGACAATATGTCAGTTTCCCTGTTCTGGAATTAATAAAGGAATATTTCATCTTATCTTCAATCTATTTCCAGGATACATAAAGACATCAAAGTACTCACCATATTTAGCAGCCTTGGACCCCGCACCATACCCTGATGTAAGAAAGGGAAGCATATGATAACATTTAAATTACAACTTAGAGAGGATAGCAATTAAAAATAAGTTTGTTTTTGAAGCTGTGCTAATGAGGCTCAAGGAGTAACAGCGTCTTGGGTTATACCTCCTGGAAGCTGCCCTGGATACAGTCCACCAGTGCCACCAACACCTCCAACGCCTCCAACACCGCCAACGCCGCCAACACCTCCAACACCGCCAACGCCGCCAACGCCGCCAACGCCACCAACGCCTCCAACGCCTCCAAGACCACCATAACCTGGACAGAGAGCACAGACTTTGGTAAGATACAAATATGGTCTGATGTCACACAACTTTAATCATGTCTTGATAAGACAGCATGTAATTAATGTGGTAGGTTACCATATTTGGCAGCTTTAGCCTGAGCAGGTGAGATGCCCCCAGGGCCCACTCCTACAGACATAAAAAATACCTCAGGCATTTTTTGTTGTTTTTCTACTTTCCTTCTCCATATCCATTAACTATACATTTGTGAAAACACACACCAGTTCCAACAGGGTAACCAGGTTTTGACCCAAGGCCTCCTGGAAGTCCAGCTCCACCATTACCAAAGCCATAACCTGAAACATTGTGATGTGACACATCGTTAATCTTTGTATTCCTAAAGATGCCTCACCAAATATTTTCAAAAATGTTAAAAAGTATTTGTACCAAAAGGCAGTTTACCACCTCCAGGTTTTGCTCCATAGCCACCTGAAGATATAAAGAAAGTCTCATATGTTAAAATGCAATGTATTATTATGTATTGTTATGTATTAAATAGCTGTTCACAACTACATTAACCACTGAAGATGTTAGTGGCCCCCAGTAAATGTTAACATTTAGGCAAAGTCATTCATTGCTCCATCAATTTTTTTCTATTCAATGTATTTGTGACTAGCTGCATTTTTTTTTGCTTAATCAGAAAGGTGTCAAATGTGACAAAATGAAAAGAACCTTTCTGGGACCCCAAAGACCCACCACAGAAAACAATGGGGTGGCACAGATAGGAGAGCCCATTGGTTATCAGTTCATTAGGTGAGTAAGATTGTCAGTATGCTGGGGAAAAAAGAACTGAAACATAGTAGTTCAAATAGTTGCGATGAGCATATATCATATGAACAGAAGAATACAACTCCTGAATAAAGCAGCAGCTGTATAGGCTGAGGTCACACCTGGCACTTTGGGTGATTTGAGAGGGTATCCATGGAAAACTCCTGGCTGTAGCTGTCCACCATATCCACGGAGTCCTGTGACAAGGGAAATACATTTTTAATCTGTATCATCTCATAAAAATGAAACTGATTAAAATACAAATGCATTTGTTTGAAAAAAGTTACCTGGTCCTTGCTGTCCTTGTCCTACCCCATCAACTGCATTAAAAAAATCACGTAATTCAGACACACAGAAGAAAGTAAATACATTTTAAGTGTAAATACTGCATAGATTGAATTTCAGCAATGAAACAGACACAGCAACTGAACACTGGCCTTGAAACTAAATAGACCCTAAAACCATTGTGGTCCAGCAGCATTACTCTTTGGATAACCTCAATACAAACACTTTTGGGTGTACAGTGTTAACAACCACATGCCATTTCAACTTTAAAAAATAAAATGTATTAATTTATTTATCTTTTGTATTTTGAAGTATTGTGTACATGTTCCCAAAATAAAGGTGATAAAAAATCTAAATAAAAGTGGTATTCAATGACAAGAACAAAATCAAACTTTACTTGATTTGGGACTGAGGTTGGTGCCAGTGGCCACCCCAGGCAGAACACCACGTCCACCAAACCCTGAGGAAGCCATAAGCAACCAAAAACGAGTCATATTAAGTCCTGGTATCGTTCATTGGTTAAACACTTGACAAATAGTGCCTGAGATTAATCTATGAAAGACAAACCTTGTCCAGGCACCACTCCGCCTTGGTAAAGTCCTGGCACACCCACACCTGTCACAGTCAAAGAAAGGGTATTACTGCACTTCTGCATCCACATTAAAAAATGTGGCATGCATGAGGAGCGATAATCTGTTTTTTCACTTCAATGACAGTAAAGTATGAAGATTGCAGCTTTGTAGATTCTGGGTCTACAGATTTCGACAAACAAAAGGCTTCAAATAATTACTTTGCCAATAATTTGCATATTTTGAAAGAGCAAAACATTCCAGACAGACCAAACATCTGCCACATTCAGTGGAAAATTAATTCGATATGGTTCTGCTGCCTTGTGAACTGCATCATGTCTGTCCTTAGCCCTGTGAGTTTATTGTTGAGTCTACAAAACCTGGCACTTTGGAGGCTTTCTTTCCAGCACCACCACCAGCCCCTCCTGGAAGGCCTGTCTGAGGAATAACAGGTGCTGAAAAAAAGATTCAGTGTTACTTGGCTTATCGAACAGAGTGTGACAAATATATGGTGTGAAAAACAAAAGCACAAGTGTCTAAGTGTTGAATCCAAACAGCCATAACTGTGATTCCTGCCTCCCAAGGACTCACAACACTCTTACCGGCCCTCTCTTTTTTCAAAATCTTTATTACATTCAGAAAAGTACTCGAGCACAAACTGGCTCTTCGTCAGAGAAATCAATTCCACTGTACCTGACAAAGAGCCAATTTGGGGTATGAAATGTTGTATTTGTCTTAAACATAAATATTACAAAATACAATAAAAATTAGAAAATGGGAAGAATGATGTGCTGTGTGTGTGTGTGTGTGTCTTACCTCCAGCGGGCACTGCAGCTCCAGTTCCCGTGCCTCCAGGACCTCCTCCTGTCCCAAGCACAGTTCCTCCAGTCCCTGTTTGAATATCAAGTTCACACATAGACATAAAATTTAAAAAGAGAATTTCAGGCTTGCGGTTATACTGCATTAATTTAGACTGGTGTCATTAACACATGAGGAGAGTAATGAAAACTTTTGCAATACAAGTGTTCTATCGGTGTACATCCCACGGCCACTAGAGGGCTCTGTGATATTAAAAAAGGAGTTATGAGTGGCTTGTGCTAGACTTGACCTCTTCAGCAGGGAGCCAGATCCTTAGACTGCCCATTGGTTTTGAGAGCAGCTAATCTGGACCTACTAGTCTGTCATCACCCTATGATCAAAAGCAGCATGGCTGACTTTTAATCTAATCAGGAGAGGCAGCCAGCATGCATGGCATTTGCCTTGCCTCATCAAATGCCTCATTTCTTTGGCTATCCCCTCGTGCGGGAAATGAGCTGTCAGTTTCACTTGTTAGGGAGCTTGGCAGCAGGATAAAACACATTGGTTTATTTGTTTAAACTTTTTCACATTTTTTTAATCTTAAATTCCCCATACAGACAGACATTGCGCACTGCTTGTAAGTATGAGGCCTGGGAGATTTGGTGAGGAAAGGTTTGGCGAGGAAATGTTTTGTTTTATCTGTGCTCTTTCAGAGGAATTAATTGTTATTTTGAGTGTCATGAAAAAAGTACAGACTGATTCTAGGGACTGAAGTTTTGTCATTGCCAACCAATACTTAAGAGTAGGCTCTTTGCCATAGTACAGCTCTGGCTATGATTGGGTCCTCCTGAGTCCATGCTTAATCAGACTGCCTAATTTAAAGCCAATCATGTGCACATACACAGACTTTAAGGTCACGCTGGGCTCTGCTGAAGTTCAAACTGTCCAGCGTTTGCAGGTACGTGATAAAAATGTGCATGTGTTTGCCAAACAGTGTTTTTCATGCTGAGTTACCAATAATGCAAAACATTCATTTTGGCTTTCTCGTAACATGCAAGCATGCAGATCTATCAGAGTTCTAAAATGCTTTGTGTCAGTACTCAGGTTTGTACAATGGTCTGTCATCAGGCCAAGAATCAGCTTACCTCCATGTGGTAGCAGAGTTCCTCCTGCACCTATGATTAGGAGAAGCAGAATTTCAGCAGCATTGTTCAGTATAAGACATTTAGAAAATAACCCTCAGAATGATTTTGGGTTTTTTTGTGGTCTCTGACCCAACAGCAACTGATTTGAGTGTGAGACATTGCTTGAACCAAGCACTCATGATTACTTCCTAAACCAGGCAGAAGGCCTGAGTGAAACAACAATGAAAGCAATACTATTACATTTAATCTGCATGATATTTCATGCTTCAATTTTGAACTTTCAAGCACTGGAGTTTGCTATGAACAACAGAAAAGATCATCAAACATAATAAAGAGATAATCTTTCTAAATGACACACCATGGTCATTTTACCTCTAAAGGAATCTTTTACCACAAGCCAAAGGGGAAATGTGAGAACCAACCTTGGGTACCTGGAATTTTAGGCATTTATACTGCAAGGTTGAAGCTGAGAGTGGAAAGCCACATAAAATCACAGCAGCCATCAAAACAAACAAGTCAAAACAAGCAAATGGAACATGATCAATGTCTCGTTCCAACAACCAATATTCCATGATCATGTTTGATGACCCCCAGTTTCCATCAGTCACTGAGCCAGCTTTTGACTCAGTTTTGAAGGAATGCTTGTTTAGAAATTGAGGAAAAAGTGCTCCACTGCCTGTGATGTCTGCACTTGTTGTTGTGTTCAATGGATGCCTCCATGAACCAATGGTGCCAGGATTCAGATTTCACACATATTACAAATGATACGGTAATTTAAAGCAACAACTTTCCATTTTAGAAAGTGTAAATACACACCAAGCAGCAAAGGTCTTTCCACCAGAGTTACATGTACACTAGGGGACTGCCATAGAGCGGGTAATGCTGAGTACAGTATTAAATCACAAAGGTCATCCTGGATCTCGGAGAACAGAAAGGCACAAAATGCACAGGGGCCGCTAAACTTTCCAAAGTGCCCGACAAATCGTTAGGACGAACATTGGTCCCATCAGCCCCTTTACAGGACACTCTTTTTACATTTCTATAAAGACATTCTCTGCCATCTTCTGTACCTCTTTTGCCAGCCTTCTGTCCACCGCCTGGGAAAAAGCCCCCTGCGCCTCCACCATATCCACCATATCCACCTAAATGAAACAAAGGTGAATGAGTGTACTGGCTTATAGTGTAGATCAAACTTTAACATACTGCGAAGATATCTTAGACCTTTGGTGTGAAACCTTATGAAAATGTGTTCTGAGACTGGGAATATATGTTGCAACCTACAATCAGTAACTGTCAACTAAATGTTACACATCATTTCCAGGCAATAAGTACTCACCTCCGCCAAGGCCTCCACCACCGACTCCTAGATTACCATAACCTGGATGGGATGAAAATGACAGACAGGCATACAGTCCGAATTACTGTACTAGGAACTGTAGATGGGCGAAAGGAGAGTCAAAGAAAATAAAGTTTTCTACATTCGGCTATAATGAACTACTAGTGATTTATTCAGTGGTAATTACCCTAAAAATAACCCATCACTCAATCTTTCATCACAACATTTTCCAGGACCTGCATGTGCAACATACTGTGTACTTTAAAAAATAAAGCGCATGAAATATGACACAATATCATGTGTGCTTCATTAAGTTTGATTTAAAACATTCACATCTAAGTTTCTAGAGCCAAGGACTGCACCTTGGGTTTGAGCTGACCCCCGCAGACTAAGAAACATGATAGACAAAACATAAAATGGTTGACCATCTGGTTATGCTGTATTCTAAACACTGGAGGGAGCAGTCTCTTTCTAAGACAAAAAGCCCCAAACTAATCTATGGGCGGCAAAAGCTTTTGGCTTTGACTTGACGCATGAATAAAGTCATATCCCAGCTTGGGTTTCCGCTTACTGACAAGAACAAAAAAATGTGAGAGGAAGATAGGGAAATGGAAAAAGTAGGGAAAGAGGGAAAATACATGGAATAAAATGCTCACCACCTGCCCATGGATCAAAAGCGACTTAAAATTAAGAGCCCAAATGGGATAATGGAGCCCTCTGTACAGCCAAATAATGTTTAGAAAATAATTAACTAAATTCTGTTTTGTCTCAGCCATAAATCTTGAAACATACATATTTATATTCACCATAAGAATACGTAAACAATTTTAACTGGACTTTCAGTACTTAATGCCTCAGGAAAACATTGTGACATTTGATTTGTCAGACATTACAAAACATAAAACACAGTATAATTCAAGTCTGATACTTGTACAATGTATATATAGGGAGTGGAAAAAGTGAGTGAAGTGATATTATGCAGATCTAGATTCATTAAGGTGAACTAAAGTATCTCCAGATAACTGCCACAGTGATATATTCCTATTTTCTCAGGCTAACGTATGACATTTATGTTTTATAACATGTCGGGCACATCATTCTCAGCGTTGTATTGAAACAAGCTGTGAGCTGAACAAGCTCCCCAATCAGAGACAAACATGTTGGAGTAATGACTGTTTTTGAAACAAGAAGAAATTTGAATTCTGCCAGGAAGCTAGTCCACCAAGGAACTTGTTTTCATCAATACTTGTGAGCCAAAAAGTCTGGGGTGAGAGCAGCTAAGCATGGGAAACAAGCTGAGCAGGGGAGGGAAAGAGAGGGAGAGAGAAAGAGAGAGAGAGAAAGAGAGAGATCAGTCTGGAGGTTGAGAGCATGGAGTCCAGCAATCTGCAGGGTGCAGGTAATGATACTGACGATGAGGAGGAATGTGCTGGGAGAGACAGACAGAAAGATGGAAGTGTGGAGTTTCATGACCTAGTCAAAACAAATGTGGGCACTGGCCTTGCCAAAGGCTTGGCAAACAGACCGAGCATGCAACGCAAGCCCAGACGCTAAGCTAAGCGCCCTTGCAATAATCCATCTCCTTCAAAGCCTTCAGCTCGATTCTCCTCGATTGCTCAACTATCCCCAGACACACCTCGAAGTAATAACAACAGTAATCAATTCTTATATAAATCAGAGTAATCTTGGGCTTTTCCTTTTTCCATTGTTGTGCTGACACAAGAAATCTGTCTTATTTGTCTCATTTTAATCAGTGAGCTCCACATACCATCAATAAGTTATGAAACTGAAAGGAAAAAAACCAAGATAGTCACAAGATGTACTGAACGTTGCTGATGCCTAAAACCCTTAAAATGACCAAGTCTGGCTTGAAAGTCTCCTTTTGCTGTTCTGTCTGGTCTAGCCGCCACATCACAGACTGTCTCATTGGCCCATCTGAGGAGTACGCATTTGTCAGTGTGAGTGCTGGAAATATACAGCACAGTCTGGGCAACAAAGAGATTGTGCGTGTCACTGGATTAGGAACATGAAGAGAGAGTAAAGACAGGCAGTACTGTGGAGATTTTTAGCTTATTCATGTATCATCTGGCCCACCTGTGCTCACATGTGCATGACTCAACCTGGCTCTGGCAGTCGTGCTTAGGGTCGACCAGCACCTGCCACGTTGAGCTCAACTCTCTGATTTGAGATCGGGAGACAAGATGCAGACACGCAGAAGTCAGCCTGAGAGGGTGTGTGTGTCTGTCTATCTGTGTGTGACCATGAGTAGGCCTTGGGCAGACATAAGGTTTAGACAAGGAAAAAACTGTAAGAAACTTTATCTTATGTAGTTCTGACATCACTTGACGCTGAGAAAATAAAACGCGCTCAAGTGAAAAATATTACCCCGAAGGTTGTGTATTTTCGGGGTCAAAGAGGGAGAACATGCTAACAAAATCTGGACCTTTGTCTATTTGGCATCCATCCACTCATTGTATATTTGGGAGGTGGAAGCTAGTTTTAGTACAAAAGCTCTCTGTTTGGCCGTATTTACGCCATCCTGTCAGCTCAAACAAGCATGCTTTTGTTGGACTCCTATTATTACAGTGCGTCAGTTCACACAAATAGACCTGTCTTAGCTCACACATTATTGCAAGTCTACACCAATGTTGTTTGTTGTCATGTACCACACACATGGAACGTCTGCACCATGACCCTGATATGAAATCGTTGTTTTTCTTTGGTGCTGCTCCCAGTATTCACTTGATTGCTGACAAGCTGAAGGATTTCTGTCCACTAATGTAGTGGCTAATTTTCTCAGTGACCCTCAAGGCATAATAGGAAGCCCAAGAGACTACTTGAAACCCCAACTGCCTTTGGATCTTGGACAAAGAAACCCTACAAAAGGTCAACACTCTGAACACAAGATGGAAGGGACAGAAACCCAATACTACACAGGAGGGAGGATTGGAGGCCAAGGAAATTGGAAGGTAAGTGATGCAGGACTGTAATGCATCATAGTTTCCTCCACTTAGATTTGTAAAAGAAAGTGTGACAGAAACATGGTTTACTAGCCAGTTTCCATTCAGAAAAGACCACTGGCTTTCACAGCTGTGTAGTGACAAGTGCACAAGCAGGTTGTCGAGGTGAAATTTAGGATGGTGTGGCAGTGAATAAGTGAGCAGCACCCAACAGTGGTGATTCATTTGTGGTGGCGGCTTTGAGAATGATCTCAGTGAGCGTACACAAGTAAATGCAAGTCTAGACCTTCTCCGACAAAGAAGGAGTCTTGTTTTCTGACGAGCGAAAATGTGGTGAGGGACAGGCTGCCACATTCATCGCCTCCTGCTGTACCATGTCACACGCACTGGTATTTAAGCTGAAGACTGACACTGGAATAAAACTGTCCAGACAGCATGGCTAGTTTTTTCAGCCACCAGTCATGTTCTCAAACTCACGTCCAGTACAAGTGATGGATATGAGCCAGTGTGAACAGAAATATCTGGTTTCAATCTCAAAACTGAAACGTCTTTCTCATACTCCATTGGGGTTAGGTAAGGTAACTCTCTGTTTCAGAACCAGAGGAATACAAGAGACATAAATCAAAACACTGTCTCTCAGTCTCTTTCTCTTATTCTCCCCTTTTCTCCATCCTTTTAACTTTTCTCTTACTCTTTCCTCTCCAAAAGGTGTCTAAGGGGCTGCGCTGACCAGACACGAAGTGTTAATAGCAGCAACCAGAGGAAGCCAAACGTGAGAGGTGAAAGATGGATTTACTTGCTCCTTTCCATCTTCTCCTTTTTCCTCCCCCTCTCTCCTTCTCTCTACTTTGTGAACCAGCTGGGCCTGGTGAAGGGTTTAATTTAAGAGCGCAAAGAATTCCATGGCAAAGATCCACCGTAACTGACGGCAGACGCGCAGAAAGCAGACATCGGAGCTGGAGCCCTGGAATGTCCAGGAAATTTTTGAGACTTGTTTCTCACCGTATTCTTTGTTTTAGCTCATATATGATGATGTTTGTTTCCCGAGAGCCCAGGGGACAAGATTACAACTCATATGTCTCTTAAATTCTATTGTCTGAGTTGGAAACCAGTGATGTGAGGGTCTGACAAGAATGATTAATTGTGTGTCTTGTGTTCAGCTAAGCATTAGAATTGGCTCTACAAACCTTCAAACCGGCAAAATGCAACGAGTGAAGGCTAGCTGCGAGAAGTACAAGAGGCGTGCTATGGCAGTACAAATACGGCAATTTTCTGCAATGTGATGGAAAATCTTCATGATAATTTCACTTTCAAAGATCCCCAGAGAATCAGCGTTTCACTGTGATTGATAGGCAAATTCTGTTCTTCGGCTGTGGTCCCATATAAATTCTCACTTTGAAAGCTAAGCCCATCATTATGTCCTTCATTGTCATGACACCAGATTTTTATCAGCGTCAAATTATCACACCATTGTACTTCCAAGTTGGTGGATAGATTGCATTCTTACAAGGTGACGCAGGACAAGCTGGATGAAAGCAGAATGATGCGAGGTGCTGTAGTGATTCCAGATCGCGTGAGACAAGTGGACACACTGAAGCTCCCCTTGTTTCCTCTACCCCTCCTTCCCCTGTGACCTCCCCTGCTCCTTGTCACTTCCAGGTTCTTTGTGCTGTCAGTCATGGGCACTGAGCTATGAGAAGCAGGACTAGTCACATGTTGGACTAATTAAGCATTCACACAGTCACACAACAGTCAACTCTCTCCCTCGCTGGCTGGTGTGAGCCAGCCGTCTTTGGCGGCCAGCCTTTTATTGTTTTCGCTTTCCTTTTCCATGGAGTCATTGACACTATCAATGAGAGGTCCCAAAGTCTCAGCCTCCCTCTTTGCCAAATGACCCCAAGTGCACAAACGCCAGAGCGCCTACAGACAAACAGTGACAGGGTCTGAAGTTGCCTCATTCTTGAGCATCCAGGTCAAAATGAAACTGGACTTCCACAGCCACATTGGTGTAGTTAGTCATCATTGGTATGGGTGGTCATTTTTATGTTTATAGGGGACATTTCCATTATACTGAAAGGAGAGTGTGCTCTGTTTCATTATGTGGTAAGCACTTACATCGATGAAGCAACTTTGGCGAACGTTGGAGGGTCTCACCAACCCACGCACTTGGGCACGAGAACACACGCATCATCTCTGAGGCGTTGAGCAATTCTCACAAATGGCTCCAAATGAACTGTAACTGTAAAAGTCACCATTACACGTTATGTGGATTACACGCACTGCCACAACCAGGCTGCCTTCCCAGTGACGTCTGCGGCTGCCTGACCTCACCAGACTGAGTCTTTGGGTGTCTCTCACCTCTACAAACACGAGCCTTATTTCAAACGAAACTGTGAAAAGACCATTACTGATGTTCCCTATTTCAAACTTTGCTAATTTGTACACCAAGCATTACACCATATCCGCTGAGTTTGTGATGTTATTGTTTATGCTACAAATCATACGGAGCAGAACACGCTATGCTATAAGCTTTCAAGTCAACCAAACAGGTCGTCCTTTGCCCTGTTTCTCTGGGAGAGAGAGTTTCTGCAACTCCACTTTTTTATCCACTTCTAAAGGAATGTCACAGTTGCTCTGCCAACACTGAGCCCCTGAATATGTCTGAAGAGTATCCCTAACAGTGCTCATACCACCGCCCATTTTAGCTTGGCACAAACACTCACAGCATGTACTGTACAGGCATGTGGACCAGGCAGAAATACACTGCAAGCAATCCATTATTCAGAGTGCACAGAGTACATGTGCACATTTTAAAGTACTGCTCACTTCTAATGAGAATAATCCTCATCTAGAGAAGTTCAATTGTGCAAATTAAGCAGAGGGCGAGAAAACCAGTTAACAAACACAGCCTGTGGCCATGGTATGTAAAGTTGGCCAAGTGTGTTGTGTTTCCTCTCCCAGATGGTCCACATATGCAACTAACTGCCATTCCACTGAATACTTTTCTGACAACTCAGAGTTGAGCAAAGAGACTAGTGTTCAACAGGTCGTCTCGACTGAAAATATGCATATTGAAACACTGACGTTAGATTCACTTAGTTGGCCTCAAAAAGCATTTTCCAATGCTTCCCCTGACATGATAAAGGCTATGATCATTGTGCAGCCATCTGAGACGTTTTACTATGATAAACATATGGGATGCTCTACAAAGGAAAACAAGTGATAGAGATAAATTATAGCTTTGAGAGTGGAAAATCTATTCCCCAAATTGCACATTACCTATATGTCGAGGTATTGATTCATGGGCTCACACATAAGGACAACCTAAAGGGCCAAAGCTGAGGTCATTAAAGAAACACTAATCTTCAGTCATTTAGTCAGTTCTGGGTCTAGATAAGTATTGAGAAATACAAAACATGTCCCTGCGGAAAAATAATTTCAGTGAGTTTAATCTTCACCGGGAGGTCAGAATTTACTGAAATAATGATAATAACAATAATAATATGCAAATAAATGACTTACTACAGACATCTACTACAATTATTATCTTTAAAAAATCCATCTTTCATTGCCTACCTGTCCACCAGATGCACTCAAGATTTTTTCACCAGACTTCCTCATTCACCTGTGCACCTGTTCTCACTTCCCTCATCAGTCACTCACTACATGTACCAGCCCGGATCGTTTGTTCCTTTGCCAGTTCATCCAAGTTGCCAAGTGCCTTGTACTTTGGGTTTTTGAGCAACCCAAACCAGACTCTGTCTCTGCTCCTTTACCTGGGCCTGAATCTGCCTGTCTGTCAGCTTGTTCACCTGTGCCTGTCTGTCTATCAACACAGGTCTGTAATTTAATTTATATACATCATTGCACTGCAACAACATGCCTGTCTTGTCTGCATTTGTGTCCGTTCCCTGCCGCCTGGACTCCCAACTGTGATATTAAATTGCATTACACTTCAGCTGAAATGTAAGCTCTTTGTGAATCAATCTGGCCATGCCACATATGTAAATAGGTGACCTTCTACCCTTTGCATTGCACACTTTGATGAAATACAGCTATACTCACACCCAGTGTGGAATACACATAATCAACTTGTATGACGAAATACCATCTGCACATGGAATCCTCAACTCCTCGACTAACTCAGAAAACATGGCAGTGCTTACTCAGTCACAAATCCAAAGAACAGACCCTCAGATCTAACAGACTTCAGTCCAACTCTACCAATGACTACAGCAAGGTCGTTCAACCAGTGATCTGTCTTGATGAACTCTTCGGGAAATAAGAGCAGGAAATTTCTCCATCACTACATAAACATCACTTGGTCTGTGCTGCCAGATGGACGAGGATAGTGGTCCACGCTCCAGTCCTGCTGGCAACCGGAGCAGGGGAGAGGTTGCGAGTGCATGCCAAGGATGGCTCGTCAGCTAACACGGTGAACATGGAAAAAAATTACATTGGTGGTAACATGCACACAAGAGAACAACCATGCAAACATGACACAGAACAGGCTGGTAAAAAGCTTAGGAGCAGGTATTGAGTCATCGTGAGTATCAGTATCAGTTCAATGTGGGGGAAAATACCACAGTTAGAGGCTGTAATGTGTGGCATGCGTGACTGATTAGACACCAATAAAAACTAATAAACCCCTTATCTTATCTTGGGTTACGCCGGTGTCATTTTAATTCTCGAGATTAATTTGAGCGATTATTGAAGACATTAACAACATCTGATGACATCATCCAAGATAAATTGTTTGGGAAGCAATGTGCATTTCCAATGTGAACAAACAAGCTGTGTTGGCTGGATGGGCTGAGTTGAGTGTGGGGGCGTTGTGGCTCTGATGTAAAAAAAAAGTCCCCTCTGTGGGCAGTTCAGGTTCCAAGATATTGACACTGAGACTCAGTATAGAACAAACTGAGAAGTGGGGAAAGATATGTAGGGAAGAATAGACCAAAATGCCATATTTCACATGGCTCTTAGGGTGTCTGTCAGTGTATGTCCAAACCAGTATTCATGTGTTTGTGTGTGCACATGTGCTCACACACATGTAATTACACACATATGAAGACCATAAACTCATTTACATACACTCATGGTCAGGCACATTCACATGCAGATGCTTCCAGTCTCTGACAGCTCAGAGGACAGGTCTGAGCTCCAGTAATGAAAAGCATATGTGCTCCAGGAGACTAAACCTCCTCCAAGCTCATCTTCTTTTGGCTAAACAGTTTCATCCTCACCTCAATCTATCAGTCTCCTTTCTTTAAGCAAGCTCTCGAAGCATGTGTGTTGCCTGAATGAATGTGCATATATGTGTAGGTGTATGATATATACAGTATATGATATGTGACTAAGAGTTATTGGCCCTCTCCATTCTCTTTTGCTTCACCTTGTCTCTTATCTGTCCTCCCCATATCCATTCTGTCTTTCTATTTCTCTGCCTATTTTGAGGAAGACAAGTACACTTTGTGCTTGACCCTGATATGAACCACAGTGTTTGAAGATGAACCAAATCAGATGTGTTGATCTTCCGGGTGTTTTAAATCACAGAGAGATGCATATAGTTCTCAAAATGATCTGAAGTTTTTCCTTTGAAATGAGTGGGGGGTAGTGAAATAACATTTTTGTTGGTAAGAGCAACAAAAGCAACATTTTTAGCAACAGCCTTAAAATACCAAAAAGTACCCACTTCAAAAGTGTTGGTCACAGGCTCCAAAAACTCAAAACCACCTACGTATTTTCTGCAGTCAACTCTCTCTTAAACAGGCTGGCCTGCTGTCACAGAACTCAAAAGAAAACAACATGAGACATGTTGCTGCATTGACCAGTGTAATCCATCATCCTAATATAAGTGTCATTTTATATGTGTGTGGCTTTTTTTCCAAGTGTGATTTTATCTTGCACCTAATAGCTGGGACTATTTTCACAATTTCTTCATTACTTCATTATTATGTTTATTCAGTGGCAGTGAGGGCCAAAATAAAGGTGATATAGTGTAAGAAAGATAAAAATTGAGGACCATATGCACTCTGTTGCCAGTTTTTAACTAATGGAGTCGAATACAACAGCACTACAATTAATACTGCCTTCATGATGTAGGCTATGGTTTGTAAGGCTGCTAAATTGTCTTAAATCACAATATTAGATTGAGTTGAAGGCTTGCATGATCAATTTCCTTCTTTCTTTTGGCGGGCGGGTAGTGGGTGGAGTGAGTGGTCATGCATAACAGCACTGAAGGTCAACCCTTTTGAGCTACTGCTGGACGCACTGAGAGCCTACACCTGCTTGTCTACTGTGAACTGCGAACCTTTTGGATCAATCACAAACAACAAAACTAGTTCAAGAACGTCTGCGAAAAACACCCTCTGGGCTGGCCTCTTGTGGGGCCTCGGCTTGAGCTAGCCGTGGACGCCAACTCAATAGAAGCCCCAAAACTTACACTGCCAGCCAGCCTTCAATTTTTTTCCCTTTTCGTCATTAGTATTTTCTTTCACACAGGCCTCTCACACACTTTATGTGTCTAGACACCAATAAAGATCTGACTGACAGTCATTCTTATTTATGCTGCCATAGTGACTCAAGTATTTCATCCATCTATGATATCTGTAATCTCAGCAGAGTATTGCTGAATGAAACTGCTTACATATTCTGACTTTTTGAATTTCTCATTGCTCGAACATTGATGTAGTATGGTGTGACATTGCTGTTGTCAGTTTTCAGACCATGAGAGACAACGTTTTGTCTGTCTTTCCATCATCTTCAGTTTAGACAGGTGACTGGCAAGCTAAGCATGGACACATACAGTACTGTACATATCCCTCCCAGACACTTAATTTCTATACCTAAAGCAGACTATTCTAATGTTGGAAAAAAACTATGCTAACAGTGAAAACAGTAACCTTTATGTTTCTTGTTAACTGCCTTCACACTGCCTCAAAGTGACAAGAGGCTAGCCTAGGAAAGCCAAGTTTTGGCAATCACACCATGAGGATTGAATCCACCTTTGCTTCAGGGAACACAGGAAAGGAGATGGTGTCCAACAGCTGTTCATAAAGAGAAAGTTCCTCTTTCCAGCTTTCAGTGTATTGTCAAAGCTGGATGCTGACAGGCTTCACAATTAGTGTAACATTTACAAGGTCTTGCATGAGCTACGCTGCAATTCACTACAGTCACGCTACTCACACAGCCAGCTGCTGTTCTCCATTACTGGCCAGGCAAGGTGCGTATCTGTGGAATGCAATGTCACTGCTTAACTTCTACGTAAGAGCAAATGGGAGCTTGCTTGATATGTGAGTGTACTGTATATGTAAGAGTAGTTCACCATTGTTTGCATTCATGTCTCTTAAGTTAGAGAAAATCCTGCTTCATATATAGTAAAGCTTATTCAAATGGGCCAGAGATTTTTTTCATATGCTGGCAGCACATTCTGGCATGTTTTCTGTTGCATGGGCCAAACACTGACTAACTCATGCAGATGGATTCAACCAGACATTGTGAGGGGCTTACCTGCTGGTGAACTTTTCGTGTACATTTGTACAGTGATGGAAACTTCATACTTGTAAGGCATGTGAAAAGCTGCCATATCTGAATCTGGATAGTTTCAGGCAATAATCTTGTGAATGTGAAGACTCAACACTGATGGAAATCAACACTCAAATATTGCTAAACACAATTAAAACCATGAAGCAGAACGCATTACAGCCCCTTGGTGAATTTAAGCCTCTTCTTTCGTTTCAGAAATTTGTGAAACCTTATCTGACCCCGAGCGGTTCTTTCCGTGTTGGAGGGTTTTCTTTACAATAGAGATAAGCGTGGAGCGTGGGAGGGAGCACCCAGCCCCAGATTGCTCTAATTTTTCAAAAATACAAGGAGCTGCTTTTAACATTGTTTGCCTTCCGTTTTCTCACTAATGCAATTTATGCCATATACCCCTGGTGAGGGAGAGTGAGAGCTCGTGCATACAAAAGCCAGGGCCATACTTCTCAAGGCAGGCTCTGTTGATCCCAGCCAAAATCAACTTCCACCAAACACTTGATACTGGGTCATTTTCACAAAATGGCTCTCCTGCAAGACTTGTTGGAGGGTGTGGTTGTGGAACTCCGGAGGGACCCCTCTGTAACCTGCTCCATGTGTTATCAGGAATATAAGACGACTGCTTGGTTCCTTATCTTTCTACGCACATAGAGGTTGGGTGAGATTGTATCAGAAATGCTTACAGAAATTAAACGATAGCTAAACATTGCTAAAGCACCAATGCAGCTCAGATTGTGATACAGCAAAGAAAATATTTACTGTACTGTATCGCAGAGAAGGGCCGTGGTAAATTTCAACACGGAGGTTTCCAGATATTGTAAGGGCCTAACATTACAATAACATTAATCAGTGCTCTGGCACCATTGTTTGGCAGGCGTTGATGGCCATTTGCACTCTGCCAATCATCACTCCCTAATAACGTTGGAGTAGGTGTAGGAGTGGAAGAATCTCTGTATGGTCCCACCCAGTCAGAACGCCCCAAGCAGCTGCCAAGCCAGTGTAAACCAACCCCGACGAAAACACAGGGCGATAAGAAAAACTTGGTGACAACCAATCAAAATACCGTTTTCTCTTCCGTGAGTGCCTTGGGACTGTGAAGGTCTCCCTACTCTGTTGGCGTGTGACCATGATGCAGTCTATATATTGAGGTACGTTATTCAGCCGATAACAATACGTTCTATTTCCTGCCTTTCAATGCATAGCAAACAAT
>JBCAUF010000253.1:3482343-3505862 GCA_038406115.1 Haemulon aurolineatum
AGTCTATATATTGAGGTACGTTATTCAGCCGATAACAATACGTTCTATTTCCTGCCTTTCAATGCATAGCAAACAATTCCACACAACATATGTAATGCAGAGGAATTTTCCATCTTTCCATGTTGTAAGGAAACAAAAGCTGCCTCTATTACAGTACTGCTTTACAGCTATTCTACTCTTTTATGTAAACTAATAATGAACAGAGTTGTGACTCTTATACAAAGCTGTTCATTGTACACTGCTTTCATAAACATTTTGGATGTATTTTGTATTTTACATACTACTTTAATATACAGTATGCAATGCATCATAAAACCTGTCCATTCTACTTCTTCATACACCTTTTCACAAAACACAATTACATGAATGTTTTAACTTACCTGCTTTAGGGGGCTTTACACCTTGTCCTGTAGAAGGAAAACAAGTAAAAAAACAAAACTAAAAAGTCAATATTCAAATGTATATTCAAAAGACTTATTCATGTATTACAAGGACTGTATTACAATTTTCAACTTTTAAAACATCAAAATAGACAGCTCCATTTTTTGTGACATGTCAGTAAGTTATTTTTTTTAATTTTCATACCTGCTCCCAGTCCTCCAATGCCCAAGCCACCAGGCCCAACACCTCCTGGCACCAAACCACCTGGGCCCACACCGCGCCCTCCACCTCCATAACCTCCTACTACCAGGGACAAACAGACACAGTGATTGTGATCACTACTGTCATCAGCATTACAGTTGACAACATTTATCATTTGCTAACAATTTCCATGTCATGTCATAATTTTATAATGATCATTATTTAGGGCTGCCATTGTTTAAATCACAATAATCATTATAATTGACCACTATGTTTGTGTGAGAGAAATATGTAACAGACCTCACATTTCCAAGCCTCAAACCTCATAATGTCTTCCAATAAACTGCCTTAACAACAGTGGTTGGCCCAGAACACATAGTTTATTGCTTCAGCAATATGCCTAGGATTTAATTATTCTTAGATTGTGGTGGTGTGACAAGGAAGTCTCACCATGTGTTTCCCCAAGATCTGACCAAACCAAAGCTGAGTGTTGACAGTGAATTTGTCTTTAGAACTGCAATCTGTTTCTCCTTGTTTTTGTCAACATGAATGATGGTGCTCCAAGTTCAGTTAGCCCGTAGCACAACTTACAAACATCCAACTTCAAACTCACAGTATAAAAATATCACAATAAAAAAAACCTCATAAAATAAAATCACCTCAACAAATCAGTTCTAACTCCAGTTATGACTTTGGTACGTCTAGCTAACGAAAAGCTGAACAGGGTCAACCGTGCCCAGCAAATGGGAGCTGAAGCCATGCCAGGACCCTGCCTACGGTTGTTGAGCTGTGTATGTACAGCTGTGTATCTGCTATGAATGTGTGAAATGACAGACACCAGATAGAATATCTGTGGCTGTGCATTAAGCCCTCCAGAGGCAAAGGCCATTTGAGACAATCAGAGCCCTGGAAAAGCAACACTGCTTTCATAACCACAATATATATACTATATAAAGTTTACTATATGGAAAGGTTGTGATCCATTACTGTATGAATTAAAGCAAACATTTCATATGTGAACTTCTACAGGTAGTTTCAAATCAGCTAAAACATTTCTCTAAAAGCTGAATGAATGGTTTCTAAATATTTTATAATATAATTTACTAGATAGAAGCAAAATGTTTTACTTCCTTATTCCAAATCACTGAAACAGAAGTACATGCACCAAGTCATGATAAACCAGATGCGATTCTTAAAAGTGCATTTTATATATGGGGAAAAATCATAAATCAAATGTCTCTCACCTGCAGCTTTAGCTGGTTTATAGCCCGCAGGGACTCCTCCAGCAGCCCCTTGTAAAACAACAATCATACAGAGTACTGAATTATGGTGTTCCTACATGTAGTGATGTAAGAATAGACATTTTTTTGGCCCAGAAATTCATCATTACACCAGCTGACTTCTGTTTTAATTTTCTCTCAGGACACCAGGACAGCACGTTGTGACATCTTGTACCATTTTATACATCTACACATTTAAGTTCATATAATGACGTTTGTGTGGTTCAGATATATTTTTTTAATGTGACTTTACATTAAAAAAGGGTAATAAGATATGTTGTACCTTGCAGGCATATATGTATGCATGTAGACATAACTTTGTATTTGTGCTTGTTAACACCTTCTGTGTTGGTGGTTGTTGAAATGCAAAGTTAACAGTGACAGTGCTACATGATTTAACTCTCACCACAAACTGACAAAATACAAGAAAACTCACATTTACATGTGCTGCATATGGACATTTGGCCACAACAATATTGCGAAAATTGAGCATTCTTCATTAACTGGTGTTTGTTTATGTTTATAAGTCAATCTCAAGCAGACATTATTACAATGTGGGATGGATTATGCTAACGGTGCTTTTCATTAGTACAGGAAGAGATTGAGTTAATATGTACAACAACTTTTTCAATTATTGTCCGTTTTGGAAGTGTCTTCACTTTTGGTTCAATTTCAGGTTCACATTCTGAAATTTTTCATAGTGGTGTTTCTTATTTGTAAAACCTCTGTTCTACAGTAGTATGTAATTTAACTGTTATACCTCTGCTAAAGACAAACAGACTTTGTTTGTTGTGGCTGTGTCCTGGATTACTTTTGTTTAAACTGTCCTGACAGTCAGTGGAGGTTCTGTTACCTGGATAGAATCCAGTTCCGGGTCCAGTGCCTCCCGGTCCAATCCCAGCACCAGGTGGCACATACACACCTGGAATACACAACAGGAAAATGTCAGCCTCTATCACCAACATGTGTGTCACTAGCTGAAAGTGTGGCCAAACAGTTCTCAGCCATCAATGTTTTTTCAATTTTTTTATTGCAACACTTCTAACAGCTTTTCTAAACAATGACCCCATTTATTAGATAAACATTCTCAAACACTTTCATCATCTGTGACCCAGACAGCAAAATTAAAATCTGTCCTTGGCATACACATCTGTCCCAGTTCATAGCTGTGATGGGGCGCACAATGAAACGTGAACACAGCAGCTCCAACCAGAGCCAAAGTAAAAGCCTAAAAAACGAAGAACTTTATAGACTTGATTAGGAGAAAATTCCAATTGTTTTCATTTTGATGAGGTATTGCAGTTGGAGACCTTCTTCCAGAAAGCGGCTGCAGCACTGTGAGCACTCCTAACCCCCACCTACATCCCCTAACCTCATTTCTCGCCTGATTTCTGGCTTCAGCCCAGAGTAACTCCTGAGATGGTCGTTCTGGATCCCAGACATGGTGGCCTCATGTGTGCATGGAACAGCAACAGAAATAAAAGAGAGGGAGGATGAAAAAAATCCTGCAGTTGTTCTGGGACGACTAACGGCTAAATCCAACGGGACCTGTGAGCTAAGGCCAAAATTAAAAAGTTATATTTTTTGAGGGGAAAACCTGGTTTATATCACAAAAAACACAACGCAATGGAGAGAATGGGGCTGCAGGACCACAATGATTATGTTTAATGGCTCTTACATGTGTTGGGAGGCCAATTAATTTAAACCACATGTCAAAGGCGTTCATGTGTTTATTAGCGAATACTGTGTGAACACCACGCTTTGAGTTCTGTCCACTGAGTTCGGCCATTAGGGGAAGAACATTACAAGGTATTACTGTCCAATCTAGTTGAATGAAAACTCATGACACATTCCACTGAAAAATGCCAAAAAGGATATGCAGTTTATTAAGAGCGCCTGGATATTGCTCCACTGCACTGAAGGTGGCTTTGATCTTTTCACTAACAAGATGTGACATATTTAATGTCAACAGTTTCTGCCACAATAACATCAGAGTATTTCTATTCTATTGTACTGTTGCGGTCAAGAAAATGAGCAATCAGCGGCAATTGATGGCAGAAACCAATGAAGTGCAAAAATTGCATGCTTACAGTGAGAATCAACTGCTTGATAGGTTGTGAAGATATCATAGCATAATGCAGGACAATAAGAATAAAGATGCATGGGGTGAATGGCCTGTAAAGAAAATCAGTAAGAGAATGTGCTTTGGGTAGAAAGCTGTGAAAATCTGGCAGTGATACAACTGTGAGTTGTTTATGTTGAAGTGAGTTAGAGCAACATAGTCATATTTACTAAGATACTCCAAAACTAAACTCAAAACCTGATTAGAGAGGCCTTAAAACATTTGTCTGTTTTAGTTTAAGAGAAAAATTCTTTTCTTGAGCCAAATGCGATGTGCCAACAGGGGTTTACAGAGCATGGTCATGTACAATATAGGCAAATTTGCCATACTTTGCTTTCTTCAGCAGCAGTGTAAATAGGAAAAGTATGTGGCTTTGGAGAAAAAGTGACTCCATGAATGAACAAATGGACAGATGAGCGAGAGGTGGCCTTTTCACTCGTCCTGGTGGGGAGGATCTGGGAGCTGGACAACGGTACAAGTGATCAGATTTCTTGAGGTTTGGCCTTGTAATACTGTGGACAGACTGAGAAGGGAACTCACAATCCTGCGGTCTCAAATAAAAAGGAGAAATAAATAATAATGTCCAGGGTTCTGTATTTAATTGCAAGTAATGTGTGCGTGTGTGCATGTGGTTGTGTGTGTCTCTGTCAGTTTGCCCGTGCCATTAACTACATGGCAGAGATCTCAGGTGCAGTCACCACACAACGGAGTGCAGTAATTGTTCTCAATTCTGCTCCTTCATTTCACAATCAAAAGGAGGATTTCCTGTGTCGGCATTGCAAGCGAGGCAAGAGGGAGTGTGTGTCTGCTCCAGTTTTCCTTTTGCTAAGAATCCCATCGTGCTACTGTACCACTTTTATAGAGTGCATTAGGTTCACTGAAACCATGTATCCAAATATGGCACACACTGACCTCTGCCAAGTGAGCAAACTTACCTCAATAAATTTGAAGTTTTCTTCATGATTGTCCTGATTATTGTCATCATGGCTATAAACTTGCATTCCTTGTGAAGGGAATGTGTGTGGAAGGTGCTGGACAAGAATAACTTGAAGAGCACAAGGGATTATACGCGGCAGAATTTATTTCACAGTTGCCTCTAGTCTACTCTAGAGTTTGCCCTGAGTGTCTGTGCTATGATTAATATTTGAATAATATCTTAATAAAAAAAGAAAAACAGGACAGATGAAACGGTATTATCACGTAGTGGCTTATTTTGTCATCTAATCTTGCAGAAATACTGGGCCATCTATTCAAAGATAAGAGGGTAAGACTGTCAACTACAGCCTTATGTGTACAAACATCAATGTCAACTAGAGGGTGATCAGTGAGAAGCCATTACTTAAACCTGCAGCAAGTAATGCGAGAGGATTTTACAACTTGTCAGGGCTGACAATGAGGACAGAGACAGCTATTGGGTTTATCAAGCAGCAACCATTAAATACAGTGATGACCTGAACAGGCATCTTTCATTACTGTAGTTTTAGCCCAGAGTTGCTTTGGGTTCATTTAGAGGGTGATGATACACATGCACTCACAGGAATCCTGACAGTGATTTGAATTTATCATCACTTCACTTTGGACTTGAATGGGGTCCAACTGCAAGTCTCACAGTTGACGTGGGAGTCAGTAAGCCTGCAATGCAGCCAGTCACCAGCAGAAGGGAAATAGGTCAAACAGATATGTAAGGTACATAGTCGAGGAGATACTGACACTTCCTGCAGAATTTTTACAGTGTGTACTGTATCTAGAGCAAGTGTTGGACCTGGAGTATAAATGTCCATATGGGTTTCTTTGGCTACATAAATGTCATATGAGCTACAAATTGAGACCAATTTGGCAACCGTCAGGCCTGTCTGTGATATCTGTCCGATGCATGTGGGATCAATACAGGGGAGCATTTTAAACAATCTTCTCTTTTCTCCCCACAATACACACATATCACATCCAACTAGAACTAACGACTGCTGGGATAATGATGTGATAATTAACAACCTGAGCGTGAGCCGTGAAAGTAGAAGTAAATGTGGCCTGAGGATGGGCCCCACCCTCAGTCCACCATTCAGGGGCAGCGTGATTGCACAAAAAGTTGAAACAAGAGAAACATTTTTGAATACAGACTTCAAAGTCTTTAGGAGGTGAGGCGATTGCTTATGAAGTCAATAGAAAGGTGAACAGATGCCTGATTCAAAAACAGACTTCAAACACTTCACTTCAGCATTTAACTTGGCACAAATAAAGCAACTTTTGTACAGCCTGAATTGACCTTAAGGATGATTGCTGACATGCATACCACATGTAGCATATCGAAAGGGTCTAAAGGGCAGAGCTGGTGGACAGATTTTACGGTTCCTACTCAGGTTTCAGCCCATGTGGAAGCCCACTGGGACATGGTGGTAATGGTACAGAAAATACCCCACCAAACAACATGAGTCCCGTATGTTTATCAGCAATATGTTTTTCTAATAACACATAAGTATTTTAAGATGAATTTTCCAGACACTTCCACATCATTATTAAACCCCAAATCTATAAAGGGAGTACAATCTCGTCATCAGAATTCAGTTTCCAGAGGATTCAAATTTATAATTATACAACACAAAGAGAGCAGTGTGTGAAAAGCTTGAAGGCTTATGGTAGACACAAATAATTTCCATACACAACAGTATGTGTGTGTTTTCTCAGATTTCCTTGTTTTGAATTTTGATAAAATGACGTAGTCCACCAGACACAAAACAGGTGGAAAAGACCGTATCCAGCGCCTTGTATGTTTACTTTTACATCATGTCATGTTTTGAGTGTCGGCCTGGAAAGTAGGAAGTGACATGTTTATCAACTGTTTAGCTGGCAAGATAATTTATTTGATATTTTGCCTGAGCAAAACTGGCCATACAGCCCAGAGAAAGAAATTGTAAAAAAATGTTATTCCTGAATTTATCTACAAGTTACGATGTGGAAAATTTTTACTGGCTCAAGACACCTAATTTTATGGGGGATATGGGTTATTGAGCTTTCAGATAATGACTGAATAGAAGAGAAGTTAGGAAATTGTAAGTCAGAACTTGTTTTGTTATTGAATAAATCCAAAGCCAATGACGGGTTTTTCCGCAGTACCTCCCCTGTTAATGACGGTTTTTACAATTGGTCTTTGTGACTCCAAAGAGTTTAGTTTTACCTCATTTACAACAAGCTGGTGAGTAATGCGACATTTCCACGACCCTGTGCTGTGGTTGTTTAATAATTGGCATTTTACTAACTAATTAAATGCCTGAGAGAAAACAATTTGCGTGATACTTACTGTAGGCTTGCAAAACAAAATTGTGAGTACACGCCACTCACACATGCAACCTCACAAAAGTTAATTACGGCATTCCCCGCCCTGTACAAAATAACATGACCATGACCATGCCTTACCATTAATTATCACACGACTGCACTCTGTAAAGTTTGGGAGGTTTTGAAGCAATGTGTTTACACCTCTTTAACCACCTGCCATTTTTACAATTCTGTGCGGCTATTTCCATCACTTTCAATAAAACAAACCAAAAAAAGTGTTTTGGCAAACTAACAGCTGTTTACTGTGTTCAAACGCATCCAAAACCACTGTCCCAGAAGAGGAGGTTTGGTTCTCTCTTTATGGAAAGCTCTCATACTGCAATCCAGAGCAACAGTGCAGTGAAGCAAACACTGTGGTTCCTGGCACCCTTACATCTGCCGTTATCAGACATGTGACAGCTGGCCTACTATCAGTCACCCGTTGCACTGTCTATTTTCCACAGCATTTTGGAGGGTGGAGAAGGAAAGTGCGAGGCGCATCAAAGCAAGTAAAAATTTAAATCTAAAAATCAATATTATTTTTTCACTCCCCGTTCCCTTTCTACATTTGCCCAACCTTGTCCCAGTGACACTTCTCTAAGGCAGAACATCAGTTTAAGATGCCACATATGGCAATATTCTTACAGTCTCATTGTTCAATTGCTCACTTTTGGATGTCTTGGCCGAAGCATTGCCACTGGAAGCTGACAGGAAATCATCACAGGATTAGGAGAGACGTGCCTTTGAAACTAAAAAAGGGTTTGTGACAGCTGTGAACTCTCATGTAAAAGTATTTCAGATTGCAGTATGACAAAAGAATAAGTCATGGTTGAAGATAACCATCAGCCATGTGAAATCACAAAAAGCTAGTGGAACAAATAGTTCACATTGCGACTACATTCCAGAAACTGATTTATGTGGTCGTATCATACAGTAGAAGTGACACAGTCAAGAGTGCAATGTCAAAAGAACCATAAAGGACTTCATTCACTGTCGATTGTGAATTGAGTTTCCACAGTTTTGTTTGTGTTTGTGTTTCTCATGCCTTTGTATAAAACATCCATCAAATGTGGAATGTCAGACCAAATAATATTATAAGACTAAGTTGCATGGATCGATTTAGATACCTAAAAAATAGGTTTAGGACATAAAGAAAGTTTTTATTTTCAAAAACTGAAATTGTGCTCCAACACCTCCTGAAATATTGCATATCAGCATCTGAATTGTAAGAAAGAATATGACTGAGCGAGGAATCATCAATCAGATTTATGAACAAGATATTGACATTTCCACTTTACATAGTTGAGCGGGGAAAGCATAAAATCTATGATTTATGAGGAAGAGAACAAAATCTCCATGATCAGTCCAGTCGAGCCAGGGCTGCAGACAATTTATAGTGAATGTAGGAAGTGGACATGTTCTCCTGTATTTGTGTTGCTCTAAACCCAACAAAACACTTAGAGAAATGCCATTTTATCTGGTTTAGACCAACATATCATACAATGTTTTCATGCCAAAGCCTTTTGACTACGTTGAGGTAATGTGTTTAATCAGAATTTCATTTTATTACCATCTTTTCTCATCAGTTCATCATCAGTTATGGATTTTTATTAAAACAATATTTATTTATACCAATGATGCACTCATGTTGTCATCTTGTTTGTAAAGCTTGAAGAGCTTGGAAATCAGTTGGCGGTGGAGGGTCAAGATGAAAACATTCCTGACAGGAGCCATTTCAGATTGCTGGCCCAGTGAGACTGCTCCCAGCAACTCACAGTCTGGTGAGGGCTGCTCGCAGTGTGGCTGGAATGAATCATCTGAGTTAATGTGCTTCTTTGTTGAGGACTTGGCACTGGTTGATTGCAGACCAAACATCTCTCTGGGAGATGCTAGCCCTAACATTTATCCACAACCAAGGAGTAAGAGCTAAACAAACTATTAACTGATATGTTCTAACATTGGTGAGGTCTCACTGTTATGTGAATACCCTCACAGTAACTGTGCACATGTCGTATCTACAGAACATACATGTGTAAGTACACATGTGGTGCCTTTCTTTGAGAAACCTGCAGGCCTTTGAGTCAAAGGCTTGTTGGTTTGCAAATCAGAGAGTCTGTCGTCCCTTTATGAAGGAACTGGACTGCATTAAACAGTGAATCAGGTTTACAAAGATACAGTAGGTCTACCAATAGTAAAAAATGATGTCTATAGTGCTAAGGAGTTGTACCCTAGACATTTGCACTGCAGACCTTTTGAATTATGTGTCTATTAAAACAACCCATCCATCCTAAACCTCTGGTCTGATCCCTACAACACTCTTAACAGTAGTTATAGTAAAAAATGGTGATAAGAAAACCTATTGCCAAAATGTAATCGCTTCTGGCAAGGAGCTTTGATGCAGAGAGTGACTTCCCAGTCAGGCAACACGCTTTGATGTACAAACGCAAACCGTGGACGGAATTGTCTAATCTCTCAACACTTTCCCAGAACGTGTGCCAGAATAACACACGCATACATGGAATAACAGTTCTTTCACAACAGCAAACTCTGGTCGGTCAGTGCTTGTGACCAAAAGGCTCCTTCCCAAATGAGTACTGAATGAGATCACCACACTGTAAATTACACAAAACCACTCAACATCAACAAGTGCCTTTGTGGGTCCGGCGTTAAAGAAGCTGTGGAAATCGAACAAAATCCTCACTGAAGAGAAACCTGTGTATCTTCAAATGCACTATTCCTTTAATTGCAGTGTAGAGTTGTTGAGCACAGGGATGCCTATGTGTCACACTAATCCAGTATGCTGTGGTTGGCAGTCAACCTTGCCAGAGGAGGGATTAGAGCCAGAGTGGTGTCCATAACACACGCTCCCAATAAAGCCTAAAGCACCACTTGCTTGTGGAATCAAGACAATCAGTTTGGGTATCTACCAGCAATGATGGGATAGTGCTGCAATTCATCACTGGTATTTTGTGATAGCTATGGCATGCCATCCAATCTGCACTGATTTGGTTTAACTTCACCTACAGCCAGGCGAGTGTCACTGATTAATGTATTAAATTCTTCTGAAGTCTCCGGGCTGAATCTGGCCAATGCCAAATGAGGCAAACTGGCTTCCAGCAGCACTAAAGAAAACACCACACAGCCTCTTTAATTCTTTGGAGACTGTGAAAGAACAGAGCAACTATTTTTCCCCTCTTCATCTCCCACTGGCCTCTGCTCGTCAGAACTGTGCTATTAACTGTGTCCGTCATAAAAGCTAAACTAATGACTTTGGCAAACATCCACCAGTGAGGCTGTCTGGAGGAATACACGATATGTCAAGGTAAGAAACAGAGATATGAGAATTTAAAAGTTAATAAAAAGCAAATTTGGACGAACTGTTTTCTCTCCCTTTTATTAGGAAAGTGAAGAATAAACTTGATTGTATTCCAAAGTTAAGAAATCTCTTCGAAGAATTTAATCAACCATCCAGGCCTGGGTTTAATATGCGGTTATCAAATGTATCAATATAAAACAAAGGCCACTGAGGCCAAGCTGCGTCTACACAAATTTATTTTGATAAGAATAACATCCAACTCACTGTATCCATGTGACAGATGTTGTTTATTTGTAGAATATTGAGCAAGTCTGCCTCTTCCATTAGACAAGGTAGAACCAACAAACATATGACAGCACCTGTGCAAGATCACGGGCTAACATGACAGGGGGGCATATTTATTAACAAACTACTTCCCAGATGTTTCCTTTAGGACCGTAACTCATTTACACTTGTCGATGGAAAACATTCAGACAGGCAAATAATTCAAGGGGTGAATTTTGCAAGCATAAGGGGTGTTTTCTGTGCAGAGGCATTAAATGAGTGGACTGGGTGTTAATGAGGTTCATGTTACTCACAGATAATTGACCCTTGGATCATGCTGAGTGTTTTTTTTCTTTTTTCAAAGTTAGAGTGCACAGACACAGATGGAACTAGTTTGAGTGCACAGCAAAGTTTGATATAGATGGATTCAACACTCACTTGAGATCAAAGCTGTGTTGCTAAGCCAGTATTGATATTTGTTGGCTCCTTTACCTGCTATATATTTTCCCTGAATGCACCTCAAAATCCCGGCTGAAATGTGACTGGCACAAAAAAGTCAGAAAGACAAATGTGCTATGAGACGGGAGAGCAAGGGCAAATAAATTTTTGGATGATACAATCTATGACCTGACAAGAGACTTGGTAGATTTTGTCAACATGCTCAAATTAGAGAATGTGAACAAAAATGAGTCTTTATATGGACAAAATATTTCTTTTGGGAATCTAACAAACTGAACATAATGCATCTGAAGTGACACTTGGATACTGCAAGATAAGGAACATAAACAGCTGTGACTTTTAAGCAAATAAATACAACAGAAAAATTGACTTGACTCCAGAATACCCAACCCCAGATGCTAAACATGTTTTCCAGTTTGGGACTGAATAACTCAGAATCTCAGCCAAAACACAAACCAAGAACCAAATCAAAGCAATGAAGAAAGGGGAGAAAAAGTAAACTCAGGTTGAATGAGAGTGGGAGGAAAGGCATGCTCACAACCTCTGTTGTGAAACTCACTCACTCTCTCTCTCTGCCTCAGTCTCATAAGCTGTAACTTCAAACTGCAGCTGAAGCTAAACCCTCAAAACTGCATGTTGCTGCTTCGTGGATTCTGGGTAGAACAGTAGTCTAGCTTCAAGAGAAGACCCGTCACCCGGTCAAAGCTGCAAAGGTGACACTCATACATTGTCTGTCCACCATCAGAGACAAATTTAAAGTGAGTGGTTTTGCAAAGAGAAAAGAGGGACCAGCTGGAACTTTCTCTTCCTGACATGTTACTGTATAGAATAGGGTCTGCAGCCATATAAACATATACTATGAGTAGTTCACTGCATCAATAGATGTCTGTGCAGGATTCAATTTATTTTTGTCTCAAATACATAAAAATTACATATCCATGACTCACTAATACAGAGGACCATCCAAATGGATGGTTGCTTTGAGAAGAATGTAATCATTCTTATCAACACACACACACACACACACGTACACACACACTAATGTTATGACTGGCCAGCATTATTATGAAGTTATGATGCAGGGTTATGCCATAAGCCATGGGACTAAACATCGGCTCAAGTTCTGGAAAAGTTAGTGAACCTCATCTCCAACTTAGCAGCAATAGACATGTGAACTTCCTTTTTATTTATTACAGTGTTTATTATACCAGGAGTGTGATGGAACACTGCTATTCAGGGATTCAGTGAGTGGAGCCAGACAAAACAATCTTTCATTGTTTTACTATAGCATGGTTTATCTATTTAAATCACCTTACTAGAGAAACAAGGTTAGAACTGAAAACCAACTGATAAAGAATATGGTTTATATATCATATAAAAAAGTACTCCTTGATACCTTATACCTGATAAGAATCAGCAAAACTTGAACGACTAGATGTTCAGTTTTAGGTCTCTGAGGAACAAAAAAAGCATAGACAGAAAAACTGCACCTGTTCTAAGTCTGTGATTGATGCGGTAAAGATCAAGGCGAGGCTCACCTGTAGCACACACTTACCTCCTTGAAGAGAGGGCTGAATCAGTGTTAAGAGGAAGAGTCCACAGAAGAGCAACAGAATGTTTCTGTTAGCCATCTCGCTCCAAAATGCACCACCCCTCTCCTGATCAGCTGGTTTTATTCTCTTCTAACTAATTACCACGAGCCCGAACTCTTAAAGAGAAGAAAAAAAGGTGAAAAAAGGGAAAAGATATGGGACTTGACGTAATTAAGAGAGGGCAAAGACTCACTTTGCTTTTTTCCTCCTCTATGTCTGGTGTTGCTGTTTTTATTCTGGTCACTCCTGCCAACAGTACAGACGCTGCTGCCAGCGAGGAAAGAGAGAGAGAGGGAAATAGACACACACAGAGGGGAAGAGAGAGAGAGAGCCCCCCCCCCATTCTCATCCAGAAGGAATTGAACTGTCTGCCAAGCATTTGCATGGATACTGAGCATACTTATCTATAAGAGTCAAGAGAGAGACTGAGGAGGAGCAAACCCCATACGCTGAATTACCTGTTCCCAATGGCTCTAATTTTCAGCTGGTTGGTTTTCAACACAAGCAGTAACATTATTTTTCGTTGTTTCTCTTAAGCAACTGATCCAGAAAACTTTGAGGCAGAGGGAAAAGAACACAGCAACTATCAGCATGTGTCCACAAAATATCAGAGCAAGACATTACAAAGTCACTGGCTTCATGAATAAGCTGGAAATAGCAGTTCACTGTTCCTGGCAGTCCATGTGTGGAAGCCGGTCACAGGGGTTCTAGTAAAGAAATGATGAAACAGTCGGCATCACACAGAGATGACAGAGAGCAAAGAACCCGAGAAACATAAGCCTGCTAGCCTGTGCAGTCTCTCAGCCAATTCGTCAGGATAATTGTCATTGTCGGTCTTGTAACCGTGATCAGATGTAGAGCAAGAACCAACCACAGGGACGAGTTCACAAAAGGATTCCATATAGCTTTTGCCAAACCTGCAAAAATAAGACAAAAAGAAACTGTCCAAAGCGCCCACCAAGCATGAAATGCATGCACATATTTAAATGAGATAATATGCATACATTTGGCACACAGTTGGCCCCTTTTTATGTAAATGAGATTCAGTGCAAAACAGTTCAATTTGCAAACACCAGCATTAATATTCACACATAGTTTTATCATTACATCTTCAGAGAATTGGTGGTAACAGGGCTGCTCTGTGGAATCACACTCATACTTTCCAGCAGTCACTACAGCAGTGATTTTGATATTTGTGATATTATTGTTACTTTCATGGCATACGACGATAGTGATGTCTGAAATGGAAATGTCTGAGATGATTTTCAAAATGCAACTTTGAATATTTTTGGTGCAAAAAGGTGGATACAAATGTTGACAAAAACAGTTGGTCAAGAGGTCAAAATTGGCATTGAGCCACAGCCTCAACCTGTCTGACTCACCAGCCACCGAAACTATGTGCAGCGATATGGTATTGCCACAGGGATAATTGCAATCGCTAAACAGGGAAAACTGCGCTCAGCTACAAAACTTTATGGCCGTGTATGCTCTGTAATAGTTAGCACAAAATCGGACCTTAAGGAAAAACAGTGGTTGTAAAGGGGGCCAATTCAAGGTGCTATTCTTTGCTAATTCGCTCCTCAGTGTATTTCCAACTTTCCAAGAGTTTCTTAAAGACCAGTAGAAATGTACTTTCGTGACAAGGAGTTGATAGACTTGACCCCTGTCAATAATCTTACAATGCAGCCGCTGATCCTTCATATGGCTTTAGTATTTCTTTAATAGGTTTCCAAAGTCAGAACTCAGCATATCATAACAACACAACAATGGCGGGGGTCCTTCTCTTTCCTGATAATACCTGTGCATCAGTGGTCACTTGCATCATCAGATCAACACAGACTGAGTGGACCTTCATTTTTGGCAGAGGAGAAGATCCAACTTTGGCAAATACTTTTTAATGAACTGGTGAAAAAAAAAGCTGGTGAGAAAAAAACAACCGCTACAAAAAGTCCACTGTATTTCCTTATGTTTTGTCTAATTTTAATGTCTTAAGACTCCTCATTACTTAACCAATATAATATCAACAAATCACTTTAAAACAACTTTGTTAAAACCTGACTAAATAACTGCTTCACAGATCTTTTGTCGATAGGAGATTTGCACTGGAGCTCTGTTACTAACAGGAAACATCCTCTCCAGACACCTGAGTGCAGATTTATCTTGGCTTAACATGTCTAGCCATTACTTAGGAAACACCTCTCCGTTGACAAGGCTGTCATTGTCCATCTTTTTGTTCAGCCCTGGGACACATTTTTGGGATTTCAAGTAGAAGAGGTTGAGCAGAGGTACTTTTCACTGGCAAGAGCTACAGCCAAACTCATTACTCTCTCAGACACAAACCTGACAGACTGGGCTGTTGCACGCATGCTAATGGCCTCTGCTTTCCAAGACACACAGTATCCTTCATAGTAGTGACGTCCACCATTAATGTTCATATTCCCTAATGCTGATTTCCTTAAAGCTAGGTCAGACGTTCTAACAATATCAGCTGTTCAAGGTTTGTACAGACTGAATGCAAAGCATATTTATTTACTTGAATTATGAGGCAGAGTCATACAGCTACAGATAAACTTGCATTTTTCACTCAAGACACAACCTCTATTCAAGCCAAAGTTATCTTCTCTGCAATTTGTGAAGCATAGAACAAATCTGTTCCTGTTAAACTTAAATTTGTCATGCAACTCATTTTAATGTCGACACACCTTCAGACACTTATGCACAGTATACTTCCATTATTACGCTAATAAAAAATTAGTTTTTTTTTTTTTTACATGACTGTGGAAAATCACTTCTAATATAGACTGAGCAACAGTAAAAAAGTATGCCAAGCATTATTATTAAACTGTACCGAAATGATGGGAAATACAAGTGTCCAACTGATTAGACTGTCACCTAGGCTTAATCAGTTATTCGCATTAGTCTCAGTCCTTGTAGTCAGGCACACATTGGTGAGCCAGCAAAAAGATGACATCCACCACACAACTGCATGTAAACAGATATAGTTGGCTAGCAAGTAAATACAATGAGCTGCCAGACCTGGTTATGAACAAAGAGGGACAAGTCTGTTTTCAAGCTCACAGAAGCGTTTAAATTTGATTAAACCATTTGATTAACTACTATTAGGGCACACCTGAAATTCCACTGCAGTAGTGTGCTCTACCATGAAGGTAATGAAAGGTATTGGGACGCCGCTTCGGATCGCTCTGACCCACTTTAAATGTTCCTTTTATTTCCATGCAAAACAGACTTTCCTGACAGTGTCCTGGCTGTGTCCACCTCTTCTGCAATCGCCGTGTGCCAGATGCACTGCATGCACACACAGTATTACAAAAATCTACTTACAGTACAAAACAGAAACTGTATTGAGAATACCACCAATTTAAACTGTAACCGTAACAGAATACCTAACGACGTTACTTATAACTTATAGCTGCTTACAATATTCCGACATCATTCATACAGGGGTGATGATTTCAATGAGTGAAACATCTGTTTTTCTCAGTGAACTCATCAGATACATGACAAAACCACAATGAATAAGTCCAAAAAATCTATTATAGTCAATAACAAGGAAACATTTGAAGTGCTCTCAACTCTTATGATTACAGTAAATCATTAGTTACAATCCAAACATCAGGAGGACACTGATCTAATGCTGTATCCTGCATGGTACTATTCTTTCCATGTTTGATTTAAGACCAAAAGCCCCAGCTGACTAGTCTGTTTGGGAAGCAAAAGTGTATTCTGGATGAGAGGAGTGTTTTTCTCCATTTATTTGCGAGTCTAAATGTCTATTTTAGCTCATGTCTGGTATTCCTCCTTTGGGCTGAGTTGAATGGTGTTTTTGCCAAAAAGGCTGAGATTAAACATAGACTTTGGTGAAGGATGATGAGAGGTCACACTGAACTCACTGTTATTAATTATACCATGAACTTTGGGTTCTTTGTAACAATTATGATGCTGTGATGGCTCAACGAAGTTAACTAGAGTGACTTTGGTCATCGCCGAAAAATGTGTTCAATCATTTGTTTAATCTGTGTTTAATGCAACTAGTTTAACTGTATACAGCAAAAGAATTTATCTCACTATAACTTGTGCTTGAAAATCAAAATTAATAAGGCTCGTGCATCAATTTAGCGGATATGCAAATGTGTGGTTAGAAGCTAGCAGAGGAGTGCTACTTACGTCAAGGTTGTTCTTTCATCCGTCTCAGGTCACTGGCCAGTCATAGCCACTGATGAGCCAGCTAACATTGAAATTTAGAGGATGTTTTGCTTCATGCAGCTAAATCATATGATAGTTTGGACCCTCTTTGTGTCTTTGTCACATTACATTGCCCAACATGCCGCAACATGCAGGCATCCTTAGTTCTCTCCTGGAGACAACCGAGGATTACAAAAGACCCATGCTTTAATAGCTCTGCATCTGCAGGCACAGTTGGCAGAGCATCACAATATAATTCACTTCAACCTTCCAAGTACGTTTGGCTTTGGTAGAAGGGAAATTAAGTCTGTAAAGACAACTTCTGAGTTCATCGCCAGAAACCATATCAACTCACTGAGGTAGAAGTATATTAAATTCCAAGGCACTGGAGGCTTTAATTACTAACAGACATGCTAATTACTTCGCTGGTCTAAAACATGATGACTGAGTTTCCACAGTTCAACAACCAATTTAAGAACAGCTTTGCAACTCAGGTCAGTTGCAATATTCCAATATAATATTAACCTAAACTGGTGCTACAGACAACATCATTGTTTTAAAACTTAAATTGAGAGAACAGACTGATTTTATGAATCTGCTGAAATGAGTTACGGTCTGGGAGAGTTGTCAGTATAGTTATGAAAACTGTTTGTCTAAATTATTGGTTTGGATTTACCGTTACTGGGAAGTAATGAAATTATGCATAATTACCTTCAGTTTAAATTTTCAGTTACATAAGGAATATTGTCTCTGTGCCTGTGTGTTCTTGTGAGACACATTATTGTGAAAGCGAAGCAGGATGAACTTCCATACTAACCACAGGAGGAAGTACTTCTTGTGAGTATTAAATGCTGTGCACACTTACAAGTGAAACTCATGGCTTGTGGTGAATATAAGCAGTGAGTAAGAGAGACACAGAGTGAATAGTGGCAGTGGCCTGTCACAACCAATCCATTTATATGGGACTTAGCTGCAGTGTATCTTTTTATTGTTCAGTGCTTGAAGCTGAATGGCAAGTGACACAGTATAGAAGAATAAACAGTGGCAGGCAAACAGGTATGTATTTACGTTGGTCAGACACTGGAATAATGGGCAAATTACTATTTTGAGTTACTTCCACCTCTGCGTAGAGAAATTAAATTCAATTTCCAACATAGCGAGACCAGTTATAGTAAGTATACTGTATGGATTATGGCTGCAACTGTCTTACGCTGCATTTCTAATCCACTCATATGGTAGGAACATAGTGTCACATGTGATAAATTCAACATCTGTTCGATGAGCCAAAACATGTTACCTTTATTGGTGGCATTCAAAATGAACTGATTTGGTTGCCTCTGATGTTTTCAAGTGAGACTAGTTTTCTGATACAGATGGTGGTGTTTTCTTGTGTATTTCTTGTAGCATGAGGGCAATTCGTGTTTAACACTCTACACATGGACCTCTATTGGTACAATGAACCTTTGTTCGCTGGGTAAGTGTTTACATCTTGCTGTGGGGTGCAGTACTGGATCAGTTCTGAGATCGTTATCGTGCAATGATCACAGAATGAAGTTGGCCAGCCGTGTTGGGTGGTTCTAGCATAATTCGCTTCGTGGCATGCCAAAGATTCTTGGATGTTCTTTTGTTCTAAAGCTGACACTGTACAGATTGGTTTAAGGGCAGTCCACGCCATATTTGTTTTAAGCTGTTAAGGAACAAGCAAAACTTCCACCACAATGGTCAGACCACAGATGAAGGCATTTTCTTCAACCTATGTCTACTGTTTTCGAGTGAAAACCATCACAGACTGGTAGATGCAGAATGCCCTGGTGCAGTACAAACATCATTCATTTAATGGCCTGTGGTGTCACCATCACACACGAACAAGTAGACTGGCCTGGCTCCAAAGTGTGATACACACATCCAGACCACACTCCAGATGTGGTTTCTCTGCAGTTAACATTGCTCCGTATACGAAACAGGTTCCAGTGAAGATCAGATCCAAGCCCAGGCACCGAGGGAAAACTGATGAGTTCTGGTAAGGGCCAGACCAGGCAGCCGGGTGACTCACATTTGGCATTAAAATCTTCAAGACTCCAACTTTAAGAGAGCTTTGCATGCACTCAAGTAAAACATCCAAGTCTCTATGTATCCATTCTCCCTCAAACTTTACAGTGATCATTAGGTTGGGTTAAGAGTTTGTCACATATCGTGTAACGTAAAAAGCACAGATTAGGGATTTGAGGTTGAGGTTATAATGACCATTATTACTCAGTGACATCTGTGTGTAGCCTATCTGTTTCACAGGCCTTACAAGATAAATTAATAGTCTCATTTCCATTATTAATTGTTTGGCAGGAGTACCACTGTTAAAGCTTTGTGTGTGTTCTTTGTTAGTTCAGATGCAAAGGTTAAGGAGGTTAAGAGTATTGTGCATAGTTTAGACTACATGTAGGCTTTAGACCTAGGAAAAATAAAGCATCAGATTAACATAATGTAACAACATAACCAAACTACAAACAGAAGTAGCTTTGTGAATTCTATCTGCAGCGGAAAGGTTAATGTCAAATATTTGGTCAACAACTCCAGTAGCTATGACAAATGTATGCGACTTTATGCCGTTACGGGACTATGAGCTACAACATGCTCACATAAAAAGAATAATTTGATAATAGTGTATACAAACCATAACTAATGCTAAAAGTGAAAATGAAAATTTGGAAAACATAACTTCGCCATCGTCATTATTGCATCAAATGCAATTTCTGAATCTGCACAATCGTTTGAACCACCACGGTCAATTACAGAAAATGGTGACATACTGTATGTGCCACCTAAAAATTCTCACTTTTGCCTCCGTTCTAAAAGCAGTGCTGGCAAGGTAAAGCAATGACATAATTCACAGTGAAAAGTGATGCTTAAATATTTGTATAATGTTTAATTTTCAGCTTATCAGCGTGTTTCTCAGGCTTTCTGTGGGACCGAGGGGCAGGAAAGTCTGGCTATGTGCCACTAAACAGTGAGAGCGAGTGTCAGCAGCAGAATCCATGGGCAATACCAAATACAAATGAAACAAGTTTTCATCATGGTGTCCAGCAACAGATATGCTTAGGCTACCGCAACCATTAAATGAGATGTTTACGACATGCTGTTGTGGTTGTACTAAAGACATGGGAAAACCATTAAGAGGCCAAAATTACCGGTATTCCCATACATTTCACCAACTTTTCACAGCTTAAAAAGCCAACCCTGACATAATCAAGGAACAACAAAACTGAAATTTCCTGCTTCTACAGATCAAAGTTACGTATTACGATGTACAAAATACCTCTAAGTGAAATTCAGTTGAGGTTAGTTTAACCCCATTTCCAGGGCTCAATTAAGTGCAATGACACTTATTTCCGACAGGCACACTAACACACTTCCTTGACATTGTTATAACTTCCTTATGTCTCCCATAACGGATCTCTTGGGACCAGCTCTGTTGCCAACAGAAGGGAGTTCACCATATGTGATAAGTGCTAAGTACTTCAGTTTACTTTAGTGTGCGCTCTTAGTGTGTGAACATGAATCAATGCTATTTTGATAAATACCCATGGAGGAAAGACTGTGACAAGTTGATCAAATCCAAAGATAAGCCAGTAAGTTCTCACACCAAGTCAAAGTAGGTCACCCCTAAAGGAATCACTTTCCAAAAATGTGCTTGTTCACAACAATCGAAAGCAACCAAGACACCCACCTCAAGATGTCTGTTTTATAACCAAATGCAGCTCTCCCTCTCTCTGTTTCTCTCTCTGTTTCTGTCTCAATCTGTGCCTACTCCTCATCTGACACTATGCTGAATGCTAAGAGAAACAGAATACAGAAGGTCTTCAGGTTTTACAAAATGTAAATAGTGCCTGTATGTGTATTTGTGTGTGTGCCAACAATGTAAAATGGCATCTACATGTTAAGTAGATTCAGTTACAGGTATGACAAAAGTAAAATCTCAAGGGGTTAAGATCCATGCTCAAGGGCACTCCAGTGGGAGTAATGAGGGAGAGACGAGTGCTGCCTTTTACTTTCCCTACCCAGATTTATCCTGCTGGTCCAGGGGTTAGGGTTGAACAGACAACCTTGCAGACACAAGTTTGCTTCTCCAAGGCCACCAGTTCCTATTTGATCACTGGGAGAAAGAAATCATCATCCAAAGCAAAGCCACGGCAACAGAGCATCTTGTGAAAAATGTTATAGCTAACATCTTGCCTCTTGTATATCCACAAGAAACAGATCACCATGGACATCCCACAGAAGTCCTGTTTTCCACTTTCTGTCCACTCTAAATCCAGTATTCAGTGCAGCATTAGTGAAGCTGTAATTCCTGACAAAAATGTTAAAGTCTCTTTGGCTTTCATGGTTTTCTTCACCAGTCCCTCATTTAGCTGATCTCACAACCATTTCACGCTGGATATATAAGCTACAACTAGCTTTGTTGTAACTTGAGCTCATGGTCTGAGGGTGACTGCACATTGCATTGTTCAAGACTTATCGGATGATCAAACTAAAACAATGCACTAAAAGCTGCTAAAAACTGTGACTCTCTCTCTGAGTGGGATACTCATTTCCCGTCACATTGCAACAAGCAATTTGATTTAATGATATTTTCGAAATATTACTTAAACAAACTTCATTCAAATCCATGGCATTTTAATTGTGAAGAAAGTTCTAGGATTTTGAACTGAGCTCAGTAAAATACAAAACAATACAGTGTCGGTCTATATTAAAGATATTTCACTGCACCATAATGTGTTGCAATAAATCATCATGGTAAAAGACACACAGATACTCCAAGCAAAAATAACTCAAACTTAATGATACTTAATGAGAGATAACAGCATAGTGAATCATGGCAGCTATTCCAGTATCAACACAGTAAATAATGGTCATCAACCTTGAATATGACACGAAGAATAGAAAGATAATATTTTGAAAAGGGAAAAACAACTAAAATATTGTCTCCTTGTATGGTATACGAAATAATCCACCATGAACCCATTTATTTTGTATTCCACAGGAATTCAGTAGTTTTCTAGGACTTGGTGGCTATCAGGTTATGCCAATCAGTTACAGAAAAATTAGATAAATGCTTAACTCAGGGATTTTGCTTGGACAGAATTTACTTATTTATTTTGCATAATGCCCTCGTAATGGATTTGATTAAATGATTGATTTGTAAATGGGAACAAGATAGGGAATCAAAAGCTTTATATATAGTCCATTATGAGCAATGGTTACAATTCTTTCCACTTTTTTCAAAATACAGGACTCCAGCCTTTAGGATCTGTTCATCTAACAATACACTCACCCTGAAAATGTTCATTTACATTCACTCATATATCCTTCACCTACATTGATATAAACACCCTTCCTCAAATTCAATGAAATAATCAAAAAAGGGCTACCACTCGTGCCATAAAATTTGGGAAAATCAAGCTGCAACAACATCAACTGTATACTCAGGACTCAGTTCAGAAGGCAAGCTGTGTCTCTGAAAAACAAAATGATAAACACTGAAAGGCAATGGTAGAGAAACATGTCTCTGAACTTTGTCTTGGCTCAAAACGTTAATCCCACAAAACAACATAAAACCAGCTCTGCTTGATGAGGGTTCTTTTTAACTGTCAGAAAGCCCCATGAGATATTAAATAACTGCTGAAATAACTAGTGTTATTAAATAATTATGTAACTGATACATCTTTGCCTGACATGTTTTATGCCAGCAATTGAATTCTACTTTTAAAAATAGAGTAGGCTGTAATGATTAATTCCCTAAACATGAAAACTGAGTGACAGAACGTCTCTAGTGTCACTGAACACACTTACAGTCCATGCACATAAATACTTATTTCTTAACGTAGGTGTTAAAATCCTCAGATAAAAAATGTCCTTGCATATGTCCATATGTTTAGTTATAGCCAGCTAATGTACCTTGGTTAAACCTTTACACCCTCAGTACACTCCTGAAAATGTGTAAAATTAGGGGAGGCAGAGGCACATTTTGACTCAACTGTAATACTGTAATGTGGAAAAATGAAAGGAAATTTAAGAGTGCTTTCTAAGTCATTAAAATACTGTCGAGCCCACAATTCTGAAAGAAAGAAAGACAACTGGAAGCATTCAAGTGTAGTTTAACACAGAAGATTTAATGTGAGAGATAGAGAAATAATAGATAATCTCAAAGTCAAAATAAATGATCAGTTTACTGAAATTCTTATAATCCACAAATCTTCCCTATAAATGTGTCAGTTATCTTCTGTCCCTATCCTGGAAGACATTCAGTGTTATACAGCATGTTAACAGAAGTGACATTGATATGATGCATTTGAAAAGTTAAAAGGTTACAGTCGCTGATATTATTGGTTGATATT
>JBCAUF010000253.1:3505962-3537930 GCA_038406115.1 Haemulon aurolineatum
GTGTATGTGTGTGTGTATCAGCCTATATATAGAATAGACTCTTTAATTCCCTATGAGTATTGGCATTGGTCCAAAAAAATGAGTATTGCTCAGGCTCAGTAAAAACCTCTAACAGACTTTTAAAGGAGCTTTGGCCTGAAAATTAAAAAGCTGCAGCTACACTCTAATAAAACAAATGTTGTCTTTACAACACCTGCACTTTGGGGGATTGTAGGGAACATCTTTCACAGGGTAGTAATCTACAGCATTGAGGTGAAATGGAAAACTTAATAACTGTCTGGTGGTGCTCCTGTAAAACATCAGTGTATGACCCTTTGCATGCCTCTTGGTTGAACAAAAAGCCACTGTCTGTGCTTCACAAAGTGGGTCATTGAGAACAACAAAACAGAAAGATGGAGTCATAAGAAATAGCACACAAGAAGTTTGGAGCAGATTGTTTGAAAAAAGACATAATGGCTAAATGAATAACAGGAGCAGCTGTTTTGCTTAGGATATTCTGACCACACAGGTAGACAAACAAAGCAAGTTCTTGAGGCACTCCAAGGAAGAGTAAGTAATGCATAATAAAGCCTTTGTGTATCTGTATATATTGCATTGCACAATTAATCCTTTCTTACTTCACTGTTCTTCTTTTCCAACATTTTGTCCTGCATATGTTGTAATCCTGCTACAGTATTACCACCTATACACAGTTGAGTGTTTGCAGTGCAAAGTTGATTATTGGCTGCACTGTTAACAAACGGACCCCTTGAAAATTACTTGAGATTTTTAGTTTCATTCTCCTATGTGTATTGTCGGTCAGTTTTTCCCTCAGCCCTTATTATGCCTTTTTGACAAAATAAAACTGTCCATCTAGAGCTGGTCATAAAAGCACATGGGCCTGCTCTGTAAGCAGTGTATGTTCTGTTGAAAAGTCATTACATTCCCTGTGCAGCTGCTAAAAGTTGCATGCCAGGTCGGATGTTTACCTAGAGTGAGATCACATCAGATAAAATCCAAGCACTCTCAATGCCACGGTATGTAGAATATCACGACAACAGCACAGGCATGTTTAAAGTGTATTTCAATGCAGATTTTGACGCAGAAATCAAGCTTCAAATCCACAAAGCATAAATTGATCACCTTCCAACTTGTTGGCAGTTCTGTCTTTGTGTTTGTTACAAATGTGCACAACTGTTCAAAAGCTGACCATTATAATGGCCGTAATGTATTGTTTAGGAGAAAAGTCGACAAATACAGCTCAGTATGTACACATACTGCACTGAGATCATCCCTAAGAACCAACACTAAGGGCATTTTGAGAAGTCTACATACCCTTATGTAATTAAAAAGGGAATCCTCAGTGTCATCTTCTTCATTTCAGATGTTCCTAATAATGGAATGTTTTCTCTGGATGTTTGTTTGTTTGTTTGTTTAGAGATCACATTAATGATGGAACAAGTCTGACATTTATATTGTTTGTTAAAACCCTTTATGATAATAACCAGAGACATAGTGTTACGTTTTATTCCACAAACGTCACAGACAGTGACAACACATTTAATATTGAGTTTGAGTACCTGTCCACAGTAGAGTCTCATCATGATTAACTGCACAGTAGACTTCAATTTTGAAGATAAAGTTGGACTTTATAAAAGCTTGGTCTGTTATATGATTGATTTTACATGAGGCACTGCTTAACAGAACACAGATGCATTAACTGACTAGAAAGACACTAAAACCAGACCTCCTCTTGTACATTTGACCTACCTGAATGTCATACACTTCATTCACATAACTGATTAGCCTTCTAGATCAGATCATTACTGTCTCAGAGATACTCCCTGATGTAATAATCTGAACAGCTACCAGAAAACACTAAATGAAACAGAAAGGTGGACCCTCTTTGCAACCTGCACCGATCCGTTTGACAATCTAAATACCTTGAGCAGCAACATACTGTCTGCATGTTACTCATTTTGACTAAGCTAAAAAGCAAGCATAAAACCTCAGTTTCAGTATGACGACTACTGTTTTAGTTAATACACATCTTTACCTAAATGACACACTAAGGAAATATTTGGCTTTGTTCAAGTCTACCCTACTGGAGTACTCTCGTGCCATATGTTCAACGAGCGAATCATTAGTCACGGTAACTATTTAGGAAGAGATGGGCAATGTCCACAGGGGCTGTTCTGTGGTAAAATTCTTTCTTAATTTGAGCTGAGGCTAACATGAGGCCTGACCAGTTAGCCAAATCAAGTCATTATCTTGGTGGTTGTGTGCAGGTTCACTGTCTTTTCTTGCTCAGGCTCAGCAAGGATACACTGTCCAGGGAAACACAAACAGAATTTTGTACTAAAATGCTGCAACTTGTATCTTTGGCTGAAAGTGTAGCTGTAAGCTAGCACAATGTGGTCTCTTTACAGCCAGTATGGAGAGGAGGGTCGATTACAGCAACCAGTAATTATCACAATTTATGCATGGCACGCAAATAAAACAAATAAGAAATAAGAATTGAAAAAACCCAAACCCATCATCTAACACAATGCAGCAGATGAAATCAAACTTTTGTTCTTTCTGATCACATATCCAAACAAGTTTAATATTGAAGGATGCCAGTGCTTTAACAATCATATTCTGTTCATTGATACACCCCAAACAAAACCCAGGGGTAATCGGTAATAATTTGGTGATTTTATACAAAGTTGGAAATTCATGGAGAATGGTCAAGTCTGGAAAGAACTTATGTTTGATCATCTGCCATAAAACCCTCAAAGGCGCTACATATTTCATTCCAGCCTTTCAGTCCCGTAGTAACTCCAATTTGCACAGCTTTGTATTGCGAAACATGTAGCCTAAAACTCATTCTGCAGCCCTGTTGTTAATTATGACCCCTGTTACCAAATTTCCCCAGGAGATGCTGTGCATAATTTGCACCATGTTCAAGGGAAGTGTGCTGTGCATCATCTAGCGTGCTGAGCGTCTGAGTTAGTATGGACTCCAAACACAACCAGCTGAGTTGTACAGTCAAGTCTCCGAATTAACATCATTATCTGATGGATTTATTCAGCACTGTCCACCAGGGCTTTATTCTAGAAGAGTTGTGGCAAACAGTTTAATTCGTTAAGTATTTATTTCACTTTCTTTCCAGTCTCTTTTCATAAAAGAGATGAGCTAAATAATTAGAGAGAAGATTATACAGAACATAATACTTAAATACTGCCAAAGCCACATTAAAACTGCTTGGGGCTCTGTTATTCCCTGAAGTCTAGTCTTTAAGCCTCAATGGCTCTGTTTCTTTCATTAAAAAAACTGCTATATTGAGCTTAATTTCCACTAGCACGCTGTAGCCCTGATTCTTCTACTTGTTGAATCCCTTTTGTTTTATTGGTTTAAGTACAAACAAATGTGCTATATTCACCTCTTTTTGCTAACAGCAAGATTTAGCAGAGAAATAAATCATTTTTTGGTCCGTTACTCAGCAGCCAAATAGTGCCACACTATCCACACTTGCAATTTTTTCCCCTGGTAATGCCTAAAACACTGCATGTTGCTCGCCTGGCCTTGCAGGCAAACAACCACAGCGCACTGAACTTGCAGGGAGGGGCTACATACCTATTTCTCCTCTCTTTTCGACCCTCCAAACTTCCCCTTTTCGCCCTCTGGTCCAACAGCTAAATAAGGTTGAAACCCAACAGACCCTTGGCCAACTGTCCCCTTTCCTGCTCCCTATTTACTTAGATATGCTATGTGTTAGGCTCGTCTATGTTGAAAAGACAGCAAATGTTAGAAGATGGCTAAAAGATGTAGCTGGAGAATCTTTTTATGATTATGTGTAGGCACTGACAGCACTTGGTTTGGGGATTTTGTTTAAATGTTAATGATAAAAATATTATGTATCAAGTTACAGCTGAAATTTTTCTGTATTAAAACAGACTATGATCTTCCCTTAACCACAGTGCTTTTGTTGCCTAAACCTACCACAGACAGAAGGCTGGACACGAGCCCTGGACTCTGGTGTCACAGTCCTGCACTTTGTACGCTTGCCATCCATCCCATCTCCAAACTCCCTGTGCCTCCAGCGTGTTTGAAAACAATTTAGTAATATACAAACATAATTTCTAGGGGACAGGGTTGAAAGGGGACATATACTCGGCATTGAAGGAGCAATGTTGAATGATATTGTCATCCTTGGTCTCTGCAAAGGATATGTCTCTTCTCCCTTTTTCATCGTGACCGGAATTACTTAGCCTCAGTTCAAGTTATTCTGCCTTGTTCATAAAAGTTAACATCGTGAATAAATCCTTCCATCACATACTGTAATCCTTGCTGTCGGCTTCTTGATGCTATGTAGCCTGACGCCCAGAAGTTATCAAAACCACACTGCACTACCCGGCTAAACAAAACCAGCCTCGCCAAGCCTCTTTATGTGAAGCTTGTCTGACATAGCAGTAACAGTAACTAAGGGAGGGCGGGACTTAGGATCAGTCAGTTGCCTTATTTGTCAATCTTAGTGGTGGCCATCTGTGCAACTATGGGTATAATAAACAAAAGAATCGGGTGGTATGACAGATGAACTAGGGAGAAAAGGTGAAATAACTGTGAGGAACACAGTAACACAGTATAAAAGGAATGAATATACATATATGTGTGTGTGTGTACATATATATATATATATATATATATATATATGTATAAGGCTTACAGTCCAAGTGCAAAACAACAGAAAGTTGTATGAACACCACAAGGCAGCAGCTAAATGGATCAGCACCCCGAGACCAGATTTACTACATATCTTTTGTTTAATTTCCCTTTTCATTATTGTATGCAAACTTTAAACTTAAATGCCACCTTGGGTTGCCCCAGACCCCTTAACAGGTGTTGGCCAATCTCAGGTTTGATCTTGCGGTCCTCACAGAGCCTCCCCCAAAAGAGGGAGCGTACTCACTGGGGCTGGCAGGCTGACTGAGTTTTAAAGGGAGCTGTCACAACCAACTCAACTCAACCAACCTTATGTTCCCCTGCACATCCACTGCTCCACTAGAGCTCGTGACAGCTGCCAGGGTCAGGTAGGTAACTAAACTAGTCAACTTAGTCTATTTTTTAAAGGTGAAGAAAATACTTAAGTCATGGTAAAATAACTAGCATAGTACTTTCAGTATTTCTTTGTAGAAATCTTCCCGATGTGTGATGGGAACAGGGCCCATGTTATGAGACATGACAACCATAGTCGCCACAATCAATCACAACTCTCGCATTTCGCAGAGCCATTTCTATGATTTACTGTTGTGGCAAGCACCATTTTTCTCACCTTTTGTGTAGAAGTCACATTTTCCATTGATTTTACAAACTTTCAGGAGACCAGACCCTTTTTATTTCATTTTTAACCCAGAAGCAAGCTTGTTGGATGAAGCCTCACGGTCCCTCATATTCAAAATGTTAGTCTAACTGCAGCACAATACTGTTTGGCCAGGTTTGCTGTTTTTTTAAGGAATTTTTTTGTCCAAGTATACAGTTCAGCCAATACTTACTGGCACTGCTGTTCTGACAGACATTAGTTTTGTTCAGTCGGGGTGGCAGTGAAAGAAAAGGCTTAAGAGTGAACATTTCCTCATGAAACAGATGCACTATTCAACAGTAGAGGCCTTTTCCTGACAATCCCTTTGGCATATTGTTGCAGTTGTCACACATTCATATAGCTATAAGCTGGCCTGTTAATTTCTGGATGTGGTTCTTGGCATGAAAATATGGATGCTTAATGGGGCAAAACCACTGCGTAATGTCTGTGATATGTCCACTGAACATGCTCAGGAAGGGTTTGGCATTATTGTTCTGTATGCAAGCTAATTAAGTAAGCATTGCCAGCTTCGTCAGATTTTAGGCAGCAGGGAAACAAAAACACCCCCCTCCACACACACACACACACGCACACACATATTCTCTGTAACTCCAGTTCTCCTGAAGTGCTTCTTGTTCTCTTGTTTTGCAGCAGCTGTGCTCGCCTGGGAGGGAATGACGAAAGGAAAATGTGAACTAAGATTGTGCCCAGGATGTGCCAGTTTTTTTTCTTTTTGTTTGTTGAAGTAACTGATGTCTGTTGTCGCCGTCGTCTCCATATTTCAAAAAGTTTACTGTTTTGTTTTGTGGGCACCACCGTATACTGATGTAACAGGTGGCACACGTTAAATTGTTTAACACTCGTAACTGTTTAATAGGCGCATTTGGGTGGCAGAGTGGCCAAGTAATTAAAACCTGCTGTAACCAACTTCAGTTACCAACAATCTGTTTATGACAAATAAATTACTACAATACTGCCACACAAACACTTGATGCATTTGGGTCCAAGAAAATGACACAGGAATAGTATTATATAATCGACTCTTATAAAGCCTGCATACTAAAAATAAGGAGCTGATGGCATACGAGAGAAACAAGCTCTATATCTTACAGAAAATCATTTGTAATTTTGGCACTACAGAACAGGACTATCTAGGGCTACAAATTATCACAACATCTGTCTACATGTTTTGTGTAGACAGACCGAAATTTGTGTTTCCCCCTCTGCTTTAAGGATGCATTTTTTTCAAAAAGTATTTTGCAATTTGCCTCCATATTTTATTTAAGTGTGATTCACTGCATCAAGCTCAGATCCTCTCAGGGGTCTCAGTGAGTACAGGAATGTCAGCAGAAGTTTCCTTTTTAGAAAGCATGACAGAGGCTTGTATCTTGTGGCCCGTTGCAGGAATTTTACTGGAAACGTGTTCACTTTTACAGCACATCATGTTTTAAAACAGCCTGCAGCTTCGTAACACTCAAAGGCAGATTTAAGTTTTAAACAGGGGTAAATGCACAATATTTTTTTGGATGAGGCTGCAACAGGAATGAATTTCTTATTTCTGGTTTGAGCTGTTTTCAACAAAAGATAAAAAGTTTATGCTACCCCTGACGGGTGTGATTCAAGATGTGGCAGGCTCGACAGACCAAGATTGGCACATCAGTTGAGAATAACATTTCTATCTCAAAAGTAAAAACATCTTTGGATGTTCCCTTGCTTTGCGGTTCCTGAACATCTTAAATGCAAGTGATGCTGACAGATAGTTTACCTGAAAGCACATCACTGTACAAAAAATAATGACTCCAAAAACAAAGCTCTGCAGAACTATGCCAGTGCGGTAGATCAAGCACTCGACATGTCATTGAGCAGGACTGCTGCTAAATATGCTGTAGTAGCATCACGCTAACTTAAGTCATTTCCAAAATCATATCCAGGAATGCAGATGGAGACTTTGTGAAGTGAAGATGTGATTATTCTTGTCATCACTGTCTCTTTCCAGCTGGATGCTATTTCTGTCTGTGATTTTTGACAACTGGCAATAGTCCTGTTTGACATCACCCTAAGCCAATCAGGAGCAAGCTGAGAAGGCAGCAGGAATGCAATATTAATGGACAACAGCTTTTGAATGATCTATTATCAGTAGGTACACGGCTTGAACACAATTATCTGTACATGTAAAGCTTCAGGCATCCCAGTACAGCACCTCTACAGTGGTTGCTGCTCCTGTTCTTTTCATCTTATCTAATGAGTGCTGGTGGCCTGGAACACTGCTCGGCCTGAGCCCGTGTCTGGCTATTCTCATAGGTTGAGAGCATGCAAAGGGTCTGTATTAGGAAAGTAGTGGCACCCACTAAAGTACTGAATAATTATGACCTCCTATGATTTCAATGTTTCAAAAGAGGCAGCAATTGACTCAATGTAAATGAATGCCCGAGTTGTTGTTGTTGTTGTTTTTTTTTGTCACATCCTCACTATACTACTTATACACCTCAGTTAAAGAAGGCAATTAAATGTCACAACCTGTGACATGATCATAACCTACACAGGATTGCAATAACCAGTGATATACAGGACATGAATATCTTGGACTCAAGCTTTTTGATGACGGACCACTGTGATAAAATCATGGACCACTGCAGCATGTCCAACAATATAATAGCACAACTACACAGACTGCATAGGAAGTAATCCCATAATATTAATTTGTGGAAGAGTTTGTCACCACTCTGTCTGAGTGATTGAAAAGAAAAATATTGTTGCATTCACTAATTTGCTACAAAACAAAATGTGTGTTTAAATGCTGCTGATGTGAATTACGCCTAGAAAGTCACTGTATGTGGAAGAATCTCATTCTCACAAAACGTCCTTGAATTAAAAAACAAGCAGTTTTCAATGAAACACTGATCTTCCTGTTTTTTTCATGACATCCATGATAATGATTGTTTGAATATTTCCACCCATACTCAAATAGTCTGTTTAGTATTATTTCCAGTCTATGAATGTAATATCATCTAACATCTGTTTTCATCTTTAAAGTCATACAGATATTTACAGATCAGCTAGACAGATATATGCTGATCAACATTCAGTTTGAACCAAGAAAAGCCCTCTCTCATTGTCTCTGCATGTAGCCTCTGGTGCTAATAAAACATTCACCTTTGTTAATAATGCGGATCCTTAGGTGACAGTTCCCTGGGAACCTTGCGTGATATTCATGTTGTCTGAACGGTGCCATATTTTGAAATAAGAACATAGGGATTTTATGTCAACTTAATATCTACCAGAGGGTCAGTAAATCACTTAATAGCTTGTCTCAGAGTCACTGGTGGAACACAACTGACTCATTTCCTGGCAATGCCTCTCTCAACAAATACTGTCTGACAGGCATATTATGGATAAAATAAAATCTTCTCTGGCATGTTGTGAAATCAACCTTAAGGAAGATTCACAAGACTCTTATTGCATGCAGTAAAGGAATGCAAGTGGAAAACTATTTTAGGAAAACAATTTACTATGAAGGAATCAATAATCCCAAACAAAAAGAGAATGCATTTTTGTACAGTGAAAGATGAGAGTCAACAGGATTTCCCTTAATGTAAAGATGTGCTTTGACAAAAAGATGAAATGGCAATGGATACACAATGTACACAAATTTTAAAAAATATATATTTGATGAACAGTGATGTTCTGTGACTCTGACCTTTTTCTCTGTTCATAGTATCTCAGTAAGCAGAAGACATGGAAATATGTGCTCCACCGCAGCACTAATAGAGATACATGCACAGCAATACCTTTGGGTAATTACAAATCTCCAGTCCACCTGATATTTATATCTTTGGACCATGGCAGGAAACCAGAGCACCTGGAACTTCACTCCACTAAATAAATTGAACTTTACAAGCGGTGTTGAGACTTTACCTCTCCATTTCAAAAACAGCATAGCTAAGAAACACAAAATGGATAATGACAAATGGCACCCATACCTCAGACTAAAACATGCAACTATGAAATTAAATGTGAGAGCAAAGGACTAAAAGAATTATATTATACTCAATATACCCTGCACACAGGCTTTTGTGATGCATGGATATCTGCTGTACACTAGAATGGTATTATCCTGTAGTATAACACGGCACACAGAAAATTCTGTATAATCATGTGTGTATGAGAAAAACCAAGTAGTTCAATAGCATCTCAAGGCCCTCAGTGACCCGGTTCACAAAGGTCTCTAAACAAGGGTTATTCTCATACTGTTATGGCCTACTCTGTCAGGCTCATTGACTTAATTTTTCTTGGCTTGCTCTGCTGCTCCTGCCATGCTTTCTCCCATACTCACGATGTTATCGCTGGTGCAGTTTGACTGCTTTTCGTCTGTTCTAATCAGTGCCCTCAGCCTCTGCTGCTTGATCTGTCAAGACTGCTCAGCTCTGAGAGGCAGTGGAAGCTTGAGACAGAATGAAGGATTGTTGGCTGACAGATGACTGCACATGGTGCACGATCACTGCAAACCCTTACAACAGCCTGTCGACTGAACTGCTAGTATTTATAGCAAAGGAAAAATACAAGCTGTCTAACATAAACTGCTTCGTTTTTTGGAAATATAATCATAGGAAATCAATTAAAATGCCATAGATGTGAATGTGAACAAGTACTTGAGTATCATGATATACTATGTGCTTGTGTCGTAAAAAGCAATAACTGCTAATTACTCATGTGGTGGGATACTGAACTAGCCTGAAAATATGAAACATAAATGGAAAATCCAAGTCACTCTGCATCATGTCTGCCACAGGGTGACTGTTTAAACTCATTAATCACAGAGCAAGGCACATTTCAGCTGGTAATTAAGAGGTGTGACATATCAAATATCAATGGTATCAAATCAGAGCTAAATAACAAAATGGAGACAAAATAAAAACATAATAAGTTGAGCGTTAATTTGAGATTTAATGTAAGATTTTGTGTCATTGCTTCACAAATCATCAAAGTTGAATGACTGTCTTGTCAAGAGTTTTGACAGGCAGGACAACCTGTGTTCCTAAAAGAACGCAGTGAGAGCTCAGCAGAGACATTTTCCATAGACCTTGCCAGGAAAATATCACAAAAATGTTTCTGGTGCAACTATGGCATAGTACATACCTAATGGACCCTTTGTTAGATCAAAATGCTGGCATGGAGGTAAAAAGATTTGACGAATCTTGACAGCCCTAAGAGCTCCTGATTCAAACGTCTGGTTACATCTGTAAGAACACAACAGTATTTCTTGTATGTATGCAAGGTACTTTTGAGTATGGGTTTATCTATCACTTAAACATGTAACAAAAATTTGGGACTTTTGCATGTGAAGTTACAGTCACAAAAATAGAATTTGATGCTTGTCCTTTGGATGACTTGTACAAAGCTAGCATCCCAACATTTGGTTTAGTTTAAAAAGTGGAAATCGTCAGAATGATGAAATCGCAATAGCGAGAAAGAGGGTGTAAACACCACAGGTTATTCAATCATGATTTATGCCTTTGGTGATTCAGTATAAGACGGAGAGTGGACAAAAAGTAATTTTTTTTTGTCAAAAGTAGAGCAGTATTGTATGAGTTGGAGCATAAAAGCTTGTTGCTGGGGGTAGTACAGAGTTATGATGTGTTTGTCCTTTCTTACGGGTCAATTTTTAACACTAACACTAAGCTAAGGACTGAGTCTGGGTTACAGGTAGAATAAATGGACTTTGTCAGACATTTAATTGTTAAGGTAACAACAAAGGACAACATGTGTTCGTAAGAGAGACTGGCACAGTGGACATAACATTTTTTGCTCCGCCTGGATTTTCACACTGCGTCATGTTGCTGCTTCTCTGTGTGGTACGACGGTCGTATTACTTTGGATATTAATGTTGCAACCTCAAAGTAGACTTGCCTGGCTCATCAAAGCTATGATTGAAGTTGTTTATGCCCATTCTGAATTTTCAATAAGAGTCATGTCTCGGTCAGTTTTAACTAACAATCTTAAGCTCATAATTTACAAAAACAGCTTTCATTACATGATTCATTATCTCAGATATACAATGACATTACTTTAACATTGGACAGCCATCTTCCACTATCGAAGCCAAGCTGTGCCGGTAAAGTTTGTAAAATGTTGGCGCCAATGAATCGGCCAAACCGATGATTCAGTCGACCTCTAGTCGGGATATGTTGTTTGCTTAGACTTTCTCGGTTTAAACACCAAAAAGTAGATGTGGTGTGTCTCTGTGACAGTTACATGCAGAGTATAGTGACAATAGTGTCAGGAGCCAGTAGACTCTTGTGCAAACAGACATCAACAGATTCTTGAGCTAGAGAGGACACCTGACTGAGCTGCAGAGAAAGAGCCATGACTACTCTGAAAAGAGGCACCCTCTCATTGTGCCAGTCTTAGAGGAAATTGTGCCACTCCTGAACTGGCTGCAGGAGAAGAAAATATGCTGTTACAGTGCCTCTTAATTCATCTTTTGTTTTGAAATCAAAACACCTGGGTACATAAAGACTGCATTTGCTTTCAATACTCTCCAGCTGCAGGATTTGGAAGCTACCAACAACGTTGTTTATGGCCTGATTTCAGAGGTCACTGAAAGAATTATACCAAGGAAGGCTGCATTTATTGCATTTATTGATAAACAAATTCAGAAAATGAATGATTTCAAGAGATAATTTGAAGGAAAGGGGAACACTAAATAATGCAGTATTATGACTGCTTGACTTCCCTATCAGTGTGGAAGAAATGTAATAGTGTTTTTGTTGACTTCTATTTGTGAGATTTGAGGAGGAGGCCTAGCCACAACAAACAGACTATATCGGTAGATTGCGGCAAACCAGATTGGTCTTTCTGATTTTTTCAAACTTAGAGCCAAGTACAAAGTCCAAAGTTGAGAAAGTCCAAAATGGAGCAATAATATCAGTTAACGAGGACTTACGTTATCAATAGTCACAGAAACCACCTAAGCAAAAATTCATGCTACTTTACAGCTGATGTCTCTCAGTATTAACTTTGACAAAAATACGACCTCAATGTGTAGCAGACCTGGCTGTAGTTAAACATTGGCTCCCTCATACCTTCACATGTTCTATCTTAATATTTAATAGGAGTCCAGACCTCAAGAGAAAACATATGAAACAGCTTATTTTATATGAATAATAAGATGGCTGTCTATGCTTAGTGGCCACGTTACACTGTAAGTTAGGTATAAGGCTCCAACACTAATTTAATGCGAGGCATTTTGTACATTTTAATACCATATTGTGACATCAGCAGTTACACGTTGAGCAGGGCCAAAGTGTAACAAGAGCAATAAATGTATTGACTTGTGACCACTTCCAACTTTTCACATTAACTACTGAGAGGCAATAAATACAAAAACTGTTAAAAAAAAAAAGTTAGATAAATATGACGAAATAACTCAACATTAGCTGCAGCCAGAGGGAATGCAGACCAGTAACAGTGAATGTGGACCCAAATTTGCCAAAAAATTGTCAGCAACAAACACAAGCAGACCAAGAATGTAAGACGGTGCTGACATACTGCTAACTTGGAGCCTGAGATGGCCATAGAGGTGATGTATTTTGTTTTTATTGTCATGCTTTCTTAGCAACGACTAGACTATTGATTTCAAAGGGAACCTAGTCTTGGCAAATCAAATAATTTGGACTGCAATATATTTTTGGAATTGAGATTAGTTATCTGCAAGCAGATGTCTCTGTGTGTTAACAAGTTATTTGCAATTTTGATCTGTGTTCCAAGATGACTCTCCAGCAGCCAAGACAACAGTAAAAAAAAAAACAAATTAAGGAAGCCACTGATTTAATTCTATTGATTATAATTAATCAAATACCACAAATGGGGCAAAAGGTCAAATAACAAGAAATATAGAAATGTCATTTTTCCAAGGGATTTCATGTGTCAAAATGTGTGATTACTTCTGTGATTACACATTTCCATCCTTTCTTTAAGTAGGATATTACAACACATAATAAAAGATGGTGTCTGAGGTTCACCCAAAACACATGCAAAGCTCAATGATAAAGCAATTCACTAATCTGCTGTCATTAAAGCAGACAAATATTAATCCCTGAAGATAAAAACATCCTCTAAACCCAAAACTTAACTCCTGTCTGAATGGAACAATTGATACTGTAAATGCAAATATGAATATGAATACGAATACGAATACAAATACAAATACGAATACGAATTACTTCATTAATCCCCAAGGGGAAATTCATTTGTCTGTCAGTTCATCTACCATTTGCAGAAGAATTAAAAAGTGGCAGCAGGTATAAACGATCTTCTTTATTTCTCTGTCCTGCAACAAAGAGAGAGGAGCCGTCCATCAAGGTGTTATGAAGTGGATGATCCGTGTTGTTGATGGCCTCCGCCATCCTCAATGTGTCTCTCTTCACCACTTTCTCCAGAGAGTCCATCCTTACTTCAATCACAGAGTCAGCCTTCTTCACAAGCTTATCCAGCCTCCTTGTCTGCTTTTTTCGCAAACTTCCTGCCCAGCAGGAAAATAAAACGGTATGAAATAAAACACTTGCCACTATAGACTGATAAAACATCCTCAGCATCTTACTACTCTGAGCTTCCTTAGGAAAAAGAAGCAGCTCTGCCCCTTTTTGTAGAATGCATCTGTGTTAAGGGACCAGACAAACTTGTTATGCGTGTGTACACCTTGATATTTACATAGTTTCAACATGATGGTACCAAGAGGTCTCTCTTCATTCTGCTAGACAAGATTTCTGATGTGTTAACTATCGTGATATGTTCCAGGAATCATTAGCAGAATATACATGTTCATACAGTAATTGCTGATTGTTTAGTCTATGTCTTTCCATATTCACTGTATATGATTATCATACAAAACAATTTTGCGAGTGAGAAAGTTAGATGGCAAGCTTCAAATAATTTCACATGACCTCTGCTTTAGAAGTTAATTAATCACTCTCAATAGAATTAAGCAATGCTGGGAAAGCTAAACACAGTAAAAACAAACAAGCGATAAGCGTTTAGCTGTGCTGCAGTGTATCCTGTCTGTCACCACGCTGGCAGTGTAGCTTACCCTTTGAATTTGTAAAATCACATTAATGTAGACACACAAGCCTAAAGAGACGTCTTCAGTATAAAAACATAAAATACCAAAGACCTGAAACAACATTCAAACAAGAGGTGGGATACTTCACCATTTGGTAAAAATATTGAGAACATTGTTTTGAAAAGGTGTAAGGGGGAAACAATTCAACTGACATTTAATTTACAGACAAAAAACTCCCAAAACAAGTGAGTATGGCAGCTGTACAGCCCTGGGAAAGTATTTCTAGAGGAAATATCAAGTGTCTGATATATGAGTCAACGAAATATTACATATGATAAGATAAGGTTTATGTTACCTTTGACTTTTCAATTTCCAAACACTTTTCTTCATACTTTTCACACAGAGTGTATAGTTTCCGAGCCACTGAGTTCATTTTTTCATTATTCGTTCAATAATGGGTTTAAAATCCTGCAATTATGATCAACACTTACAATATTTGTTGCTTTTTCAATCATTGCCAGGTTTCACCCAAATTTGCTTTTTATTAACAGTGAGAAAAAACTGTGCAAAAAAGCCGTCTACCTGATCATAGAATCACCACCAGAGAGAAAATGTGTTAACCTTTATAAATCTCATGCCTAACTCTGGAGGTTAGGGCTATAATCTGTTAACACTCTGTCAACACAACGAACAAAGTGGGAAATAACAGTACAAGTGGAAACTTTACAGACTAATTTTTGCCACCTGTTTTGTGTTTTTACATCATCAGATGGAAACCTCTCAGGTTCTGTTCATGCTTCAGCTCTTGAGTTACCATAAAACATAAGACACTAGGTACTGGCAAGGCGTGAGGCACACAACACACAGCCTACTGTTTGAAATGTTTAAGAGGATGTCAGGAAATATTACTCAACATAAATACAATTATGGATTAAATGTGCTTTTAGGCAGGAACAGTTCATCTTTTACATTATGTCTCAAAGGTAATCATATAAATAAGACATTTACTTTGTGGTATTCTACAGTGCATGTTATGTTCCACTGAAACTGAATTATGTTTGAAGAATGAAGTTATTTACAATGAAGGCTATCTACTACTTTGAGATAACAGAATGCGGTAGAGTTTCACGTAAATTAGTAAAGACAGTTATCCAATCTTTCACATCTATTTAAAGTGAATTTTAAAAAACTAACAGGAAACCATCACATTGTAAAGTTGAGTTTGATCATTTTATATGCAAGAGATGTGACAAAGGCATTTCATTACAAAGTGTTATTGTAGATGGTATTAAAAGTAGTCTTTCATTTTAGGTGAGTGAACCTCATTATTGACTACATAAGGTCATACTTCATACAATTTTCACTGTGCAGTAAAAATAACTATTTTGTACGATTATTTAACCCTGTCACAGTCACCACAGTGTTATGGATGAGCGGCTCAGTTCAGTTAAGGTGACATACTTTTGAACACCTGTACTAATAAAGTTTGTGATCATATCGTAGTGCAAATTATCTCTGGGTATGTGGAGAGTGCACAATCCCTGGAGTGTAATAGAAATGTAACCACACCTATAATGTAGCAAACAGCTTTAGATGACAATACTCTAGCACTAGTCCAGAAAAGATAGCTAGAATCGATAGATGAAGTTGATAGATGGAATAGTTTCATAATTCAGTGCATATATAATTTGAAATCTGTTCTGTAATGTCTCAGGTGCTAACAATAACTAATGGTTACTTTTATCAACCAGGCAACATAATGTTTTTTTTCCTGGGACAACATTAAGGCAGCTGATGAACTAGAAAGCCAGAAATGTGAGATCACGCTCAAATGTTATATGTCACTGTCACAAATGCACTATGGGACTGTACAAAATCAGCACTTGTTTCACTTTTTTGCTATAAATCACTGGTGGTGTCACACTTTTCTTAAGGTGGATATCTCATTGATTTTTATTTTTCCCTGAATACCAGGCCTAAGAAAAATATAATTCCTCATGGGGTGTACAGAGGTCATGTAGTCCATCTGCTACTACTGTAGCTGCTTTGATACATGCAAAGTAAGGTGCAATTGCTTTTCTGCTAAATAAATTGATGATCCTCCCGACAGTCTGTGGAGGCCTCTCGTTGTTGGTTCAGCTGTGCTGGTGTTGTGGGAAGGCTTAAAAGACCCCTTTGGTGGATGCCAAGTGTACATTTCAATTACACAGATCATCAGCAGCTTACCATCAATTTAAAACTCCCAAATCCATGACAAAGGTATTTGAACTTGGGTTATCAGTTCGAAAGGAGTCAGTTAGGAACCTATCTACAAGCAAATTCTGTTTACATACTGGAGAACGGAGACTTCCTTTTTAAGTATTCCACAGACAAAATCCCAAAGATAAAATGAAAACAAGGTGTCAGGTGAAGTGCCTGTAGATTGATGCTTTTCGAATTGGCAGAAAATAACTTGTGCATGCAATCTAGAAAATATGAAACAGTAATCATCTACAGTCGACATGCCATTCACTGACTATATTTTGACTATGCTTTGACTACATCTCAGCCATGAAAATGAGCTGGATGTGGATTAAATAAATGTAAAACTATAAATAAAACAAATTGCAAAAAAAATCTAAATGTTTACAATTAATTCATGCACTGAGCATAACTCTATGTGTCTGCTAGACAAAACTAGACTTGATGAAAACAAATGTTGATACCAATAAAAACACTTGATCTAATCTTAATGGCACCTCACACACACGCATGCAAAAAACAAAAAAACATGAATCATGTTATGACAAAACAGAAAAACATTCTCATGTCAAACTGGGTTTTCTAGTGAATACTAAGGCAATGTTAACACTAAAATTATTCACATCTGGGTACCATCAAAATTCAAAAGACTGAATCAGTCCTCCTTAATTTCAAGGTCATGTTGGCACAAAATGTACCAAGTGATTACATCTGTTTGAGTGTTGGTCTTTCAGATGTTGAAATTGCATTGGAGGCATCAAAGCTGCGTTGCCAGAGTCTAATGCCCGATGCACGGTCAAATACCATCCAACAACAGTTCTGCTAAAGAATGTTTTGTGTTGACAAACTGGACTGCAACATTGTGCTCATGATTGCAGTTGTGGAAAGACTTCAGTGGGATTACAGATAGTGTTACAGCCCAACATGAGTATACTGTCACATTACACATACTCTGTTAGCCAGTGGTGGAAGAAATATTCAGATCCTTCATTAAAGTTAAAGTACTGCAGAGGTCCTCCAATGAAACTGGAGTTAAACACGCAGTTTATGATTTCTGGTTGTTTTTTGCAGTGATCGCTGAAAATTCAAGTTTTCATGAGCAAGAACAGCCCTGTTTTCAGTTTTGTCACGACACATCTTCTAATCCAAGGAGGGTTTGAACAGTTAATTTATCTTAAGAAGTAGAAAAATGTTCTCATTATATACAGCAACACTTAATTCTGCAGTTCATCACAAATATTCAAATTCTAAAGTCACCAAATTAGGAGAAATATGGGGGTACTGGTCACAAAAAGCTTTGATACGGATCATCTAAAAGAAAAAGGTACAATAAACGAGTACAAATACCTCAGATTTGTATTTAGGTACAGTACTTGAGAAAATGTACTCTGCTACATTCTACCACTGTTTTTAGTTGTTTTGATGACTGCTAAAGAGATTAGAGAATGGTGGGAGTTTATTATTTAGAATATCTGTTTTCAGGAAGAGGAAGGATTAAATTGCCTTTATTTAATAAAGAAGAAAGCCTTCACAGCATCTGATTCATAAACTTTTTAAAATGTTGAGTGTAAGTACGTAGTCACAACATTTTGGAGCCACACGTCAAGGCGTCAGTCAGATGAATGTAACAGTGACTTAAGTAGATTACTATAAATGAAAACATGGCTTTGTGGGGGCCACTTTTTAATTATGTCTTGGGAATATGGACTATCCGTGAAGACTAAACAGTGCTGCTAACCTTTCAGTGCCTAACATTTTTTCCAGCAAATTTCAATTTTGGAAACAAATATTACAAATGAAATGCAGCTTCCAGGACGGAGATCTGGAGCGATCATTCCCCTAACTTCAGCCATAAAGAGCTTGAATCCCACTTCACTAACCTTCTCCAAGTATTTGCTTTGTTGATTTACAGTGAAGACTAAAAGGTGGACCAATTTCACACATGCTGCACATCATCACCAATGTTTGAGCTTTCCCAAACTACACTAATGTAGAATTATTGTTCGAAATAGCTAGAAAGTAAAGAAAAATACTGCCAGAAATGTGACTCTTGAACAATGAATTACTTAAAGATACTATAAAATTTTACTAAAAGAGCTGAAACAAAGATTGAAACAAAGATAATGTTGTAGCGACGCTGTTAATGCATGCCGACTGTAATGTTTGGACTCACAGTCTGTTCAGGACATAGGATTTTGGGCAAGTCATGCACATCACATTTTATCGATTATTCTGTGGTAACAATGAGGTAAAATGTGAGCACAGACGAGAACAGTTCCAAACAATGCAGTCATTCAACACTGTTTTCTGTTTCTAAAGAGCTGGATTCCAACTAGGTGCATTTCATTAAGAAAGTAATGTTATGCGATAAAGTTTGTCTTACCTGCTTAACATCAGAGGCCATAATTTGACATGTACCTATCAATCTAGACTCCACCGAAAGCAAAGAAAAACATGCTTCATTTACTTTTTAGGCCATTTTTACTTGCTGGCGTTGTTGACTCTAAACATAAGCAGGAAAATCACTCTCATATGGAGGCAAAGTTTGCCATATTCTGTCAGAATATCTTTCCATGATACTGACAGCATCATCTCTTTTGGAGGAACTTCTCATAATCTTACTGGAACACCCTGTCAATTTGGAGATGCGTGTATCTGCATAATAAACACTAACCACCATGAGAATATTATCGAACAAGCAAAAGCCACAGAAAAATAAACCTTACAGGATTTCCCCCTCAAGTAAAACCATCTGTTGTTATCTTCTACAATGAATGGACTCTCTGACAACATCCTTATATCCAACGCATTAGTGACATGTTTTTCACTCTTGCATCTTTGCCAAATACACTTTCTTAAATCGAGGCTGATCTTCAACATCTTTGGAAAACAACATTGTGTCAGGTATCAGTGTGACCTAAAGTTGAAATAAAATGTATCTGCAGTATCCATGTTATTTGTATTGTGTGAATCAAACTCCAGAGCAGCCTTGATACACATCTACCTTGTTTTTCTCAAAGATTCAACTGAACATACCACTCTATCCCTATACATCTCAATTTCATTCATGGAAACAGTGTTTCATGATAATAAAATTCAGATGTGCAGCCTGGCTCTATGCTTTTGAACAGCCTACTGCATGTGACCTAATACTGCAAACATTTGGCTGAGTGAAAGGTAACACAGTGTCTTATAAAATGTTGATAAATGTTGATGGTAGTCATTGTAAGGAACTAAGAACCAGACATTAGGCATCTCAACATGTTTCCTGACTCTCTACTATAAATAATCAAAGACAATTTGGACTTAATATTGCATTTAAAAAAAAACCCAGCACATAAACAATATGCCTTACATGTAGTTTCACTAACACATGCATACCAGATGTCTACAGTTTGTTACAGCGATAGCTAAAAGGCATCCCATCAATACATTTATTCATGTTACTGCTAACTGCATACTGGTTTTACAATAACCTAAAATAAAGTGGTAATTCTCAGTGCTTAATATGAAATATTCACAAATCAAGGTGATGCTGCATATTCTGCCACATACACCTAGCTTTACACCGGGATGACTGTGGATTCAGTCACTCTATGAGCTACCTGTTATTGTCATTCATGGCCACATATGGTACAAAACTGTGGTCCTCTCAGGAGATGTTGATGCAATGCTATTGCACATGGAATTCACAGAAGATCACTCAACTATTTTGCAGCTGGAATATGACTCGAACATTAACCTCATTTTCAGTCCTTTGCTTTTTTTTGTCTTGCAAATCAGCGTGCTTTAACAGAGGCTGCTCCAGTACTGTGACCTTTAAAAACACTCATCATACAAGAAACATCTATGTTATTTCAGCTTTAGCAACATTTTTTTTTCTTAACAGCCTCTATGAAGCACCTGCCGTAGATATATTTGACAGTTTCTGTAACATAACAAGCTTTACACTGCACCTGGTTCCAAAGTGTAGCTTTCAAATGGCTACTTCCAGGAAATATGGACAAAAATAACTGAACATTCAAGACAATTGCCATCCTCATGTGAGGCATGAGTTCTACCTATGAAACATTACGCTTATTTTAGTAACTATCATACAACAGTTAATTCTGACCTTACACTGCAATAGCCTGACAGACAGTCTACTCCAGGAATGTCAATATCTTCCAACACCACACTCCTACTGAACCTGTATAAGTATTACTCTACCCTGCTTTCCTATACAGTATATCTGTTAGCTTGGCTACAAAAACCACCCAGAGTGACAATTTAGTTTTTGGCATTTCATTTTAGTTGTTCAGCTGAACCACTCTAAGCCTTTTTGTAATAAAGTTGTCTTGAAAACTAATCATTAATTAAAAGTTTACCTTAACATACTGCGATATCACTTGAAAGGTCCATAACAAAAACCTTGAAAATTTCCATTTTCTATCCGTGCCTTGTGGTTACCTCTGTGGAAAATAGGTAAAACTTCTACATATCTCTCACGCTCACATTTGCACTTAATTCTTTGAATCTTTTGCTCAGTGACTACCTTCTCACGACTGTGATGCTCTGTTGCATATTATCTTCTGGAAGGGCCCCACTATCTCACTTTAAAATCATGATCGATAGAAAAACTTATTTATGCTACTACAGATTGCAGAAGAAGCTGGAAGCTCTCAAAATTCTGGGCTCATGCATCTTTCCGTGGTCCAATGTACGTTAACTATGAATCATCCATTTATGTCAATCAAATGGAGGCGGGCATATTAGAAGATTTTCTGTTCATAAAGTTGCCTTCTATCCCCCTAAATTGTGGGTTCAGCATCTTGCTGCCACAACTTCTGTGTCAAACATCAAGGGTTGCTTTCTTTTCAATGGGTTTCAGCTGGAAGACAAAGGGTGGATACAAAAGCTGTCTGGTATCACCAAGACCACCTTCTGTGCTGCTCACTCTGAGACACCAAATTTAACATCTTTCTGAAACCGGTTTGATTCAATGTGTGCCACAGAAACATAAGTCGTTTTTACACTCTCTGGAAACTGCTCCTCATTTAGACCCCTTGGCTTAAACAATACACACATCCCACCTTTCAGGATCACTGTGCTGGCATCAGGGTTCTTGCATTTCTGAGGAAAAAAATAACACCAGTTTAATTACCAACAACATAATGTCCTCAGAATATTTTCCAACATTCATAATGCCATGCACCTGGATTTTATTGCAAATGAATAATTTCCCAGATTAATTAACTTATTATGTGGATTGTTTTATTACATATTACTAGTGCTCTTACATACTGCACAAAAGAAATACCAGTACCAATTTAGCATTAACTAACATCAATGATACTAAAGTTTGTGCGCAGGTTTAACATTTAACTTGAACACACTTGAGCTTACACTACATAAACTACACACTTACTTACTTTCTAGAATTTTATTTAGTTCATATTTTTCCTGTCTTGTACAAAACAAGTGAGGAAATCCTCCTCTTTGTTTGGTTGACATTCTGAACTTTTTTTATTTATTATATTTTTCATTGTCCAGGAGAAACAATATTTTTCATCCCACTTAAATTACAAAACGTCTTTGAGGATTCTGGGCATGTCTTCAACACAGCAGAGATTGTGGACAAAGCTTTGTTTTTCAAACGTTGGCTTATATCTAGCTTTCAAACGGAAAATCATGCTTAACTCTGGAAAAGCTTAAGTGTTGAATTAGCTTTTATATTAGACTGCAGATGATATGACAGCCCATATTAAACGCTATTTATCTCTCATCCCTGTAAAGAGAGCAGAATAATAAGAAATAAAAAATCACCATAAATGTGACTTTATCCATCACATTAAATGTTGGAATGGTGGTAAGAAGTGAAATTAAACATCTGAAACAGCATCAATATCACATGATGAGCCATCCATATGCATAACCAACCGTTTCCAGGTAGGTTATTTGTTCAGATAGATAGAACTTTACTCATCCCCATGGGGATATTAGATCATCGAAGCAATAAAAGTAATTGGCTTCAGCCCCCCATGACCCTGAAGCGGAAAAAAATAAGATGGAAAATGAATGAATGATTCCCCAGATATGACAGCAGATCAATGCCACATTTTTCAGTGAGGAAAAAAAATCCAGGATGCTCAAATGTGAAAAGAACATTTATATATTATTGTATTTTGATGTGATATAGTTCACTTCGTTCAATCATTTTTTAAATCATCCAGAGCCTTTGCATATCTTTGTTTCCATAAAAAACAAAACAAATGTTAAAATATGCCTGAGCAGATACTAGTTCAGTTGTTCCAATTGCAATGGACCGGATGATATAATGATTGATTTAATTATGGCGAACTGTCTCCCTGTACCAGGAAACTCGATGAGAGAACATATGGTCTGAAATACCAGAAAATGTTTGATCAGGACAAAGGAGAGAAAATATTTAGGCCTACCATTCATCCATCAAATTTCAAAAGCACTTTCTCGCACACATGCCCAATGTTGAGTTGTGGGAAGACAGCCCTTGCTCTTTTTCAGTCTTTTTATCAAAAAATAAAAAAATAAAATCAGTGGTGCAACCTTGCTGATGGTGATGTATGAGAAAAACGGCACTTTAATCTGTAGACACCTTTCTGTGTGTCTTTGAATGTGATGTAAAAGGCTAAATTGCTTCCAGACAAACATCTCGTAGGTGAAAGAAGACCTGGCTTGAGAACGCTGTTCCCGCCCTCTCAAAAATCTTATTTTTGGCCTTGAACACAGGCCACTTAATTTTTCATTCGCACCCCTGACCTTATGTCTAAGTATTACTGTAGCCTATAGAGAAGGAGTTCAACACTGCTGCAGGCAAGACAGAGTCTGATGTCATGAAATACCACAGTAAATACACAGGATTCCTTTATTTCCCAACCCCATTCTGTCCATTCTCAAAGGCTGATCAAGGGATCAAATATACCACGAAAGCAGAGAGTCAGGCATTGAATACAAAGATTTAACCTCAGATCTAACCTTTCATAATAGTCATGATGAATATATTGGCAAAAAATCTTTTTATGTGGTTCATGCATTTCTTTTGCACCTGAAACAGCAGCACTGTGAACCATTACAGGGTTAGAGACTTCTCACGTCGTAAAAGGTAATTTGGCACAGAATAGCTTTCAGCAGCTCAAGCAATTGATCTCCTTTCACACTTCTTTCTGTATAATTCCACACTCTGTGCTTTGGTGGTACAATAATTCACATAAGACTTGCCCTTGTGTTCTGCAAATTTTCATTGGTGTCACCCACTCTGTCTCCATAAATAATGGTTCTTTTCCTCATTAATTAGGTTGTGTAAATAATATCATCAGTCTTTGAGTAAGTTGCATGACTGTGAAAACCTGTGTAGCTGGTCCACAGGGCATTCGCACAGCAGCTGCAGTACACTGTAGTTTATAACTGGTGGGAATGTGCAAGTATATAAAGATGTTTTATAATCAAGTCAAGAAGAGAAAGACAAGATGTCACTCCATCACTGGTCAAAATGCAATTAACTTTGGTCAAACAGTTAACTGAAATTCAAGTCGCAGCACATGTATTTCAGCCATAGTTCAATATTCAGCTATAGTTCACACAGATTTACATAGTGCTGTTCTTGTAAAATACCATCCACTGTTACGGATTAAACTACTTAATCATATATAAGAACTACAAGCCAGCTACAGCTAACTATCTATAAGAGTAAAATGCTATTGAATGCGTCACTACTACTACTATACTTTTTAAAAGCACATTTATATTCATATAATATTTATTTTAGTAACATTCCCGATGCCTGACATCAGTATTGTTGTTGTTGTTGTTGTTGACTTCAGTAAATGATCTGGGTACTTCCCTCACCACATAATGTAAGGTACAATAACGATTAAGAGGTGAGGTATTTTCTCTGTCCACTTTTATTCCCTGAGTCACAGTGCTCTGTCAACAATCAATATATCACTTCAGGACATTTTTATATGGAGCAGACTCTGGTCATTCTTGGCAACAGTCATTTTCTTATCTATATTACAGCATTTAAATAAAAACACAGACATATTCCAGGTTATCAATCTGTTCACATCAGATATTATAAATGTGCGAGTGCCACTGTGTGTAGTAGTGCTGCATTCACGCATTGCTGTGCCCAGACAAGATAAGGGGTGAAGACTTTAAACAATATGTCCTGTCCAAAGTATTTTCTCACAAGTCTGAGAGCATTTCTTGGAGAGCTTTTAACAGAAAGCATGTCCATAATAAAGCCAAAGATAATAAGAGGAGGGAGAGGGAAAAGGCAAAGACAGCCGGTTAGATAATTTGGCTTGTAGATATTCAATTTGCTGAAGATCTACCCGGGACATACTGTACATGAGAGGCTGGAGTAGGGGATTTAGCCATGTGGGTTCAAGAGAGTTAATTTTTTTTTATATTTCTAAACTCCCTGATAAATGGCATTCATGGTTTTCTGGTGAATTAGAGAAGGATTCATATCAGCTGTTTTCACAGCTGTTCTTCTCGAAGCCTTGGTTTAGAGAAACTCATTGCATCCAAAAGTAAAATCTGAGTATATTGTTAGTGATTTTAGAGCTTCAGGGAAGCACCAATCCAGATACCAACATGGCCCTGTACCACAAAAATGAGGAAAAAGAATATAAAAATACAGCAACTTTTCACTTGCAGTCTTTTTTTTTAAATTTTAAGACATTTGACATCAATCTTCCCAACTTCAAGGCAGGATGTTTCATGATCTGAGGGTTTGGTGCCAAAATAAAGTTAATCTTCATTCATCTTCCCCATTTTGTGTCAGTGGGACTCAAAATAGAGGTGGCACAGACAAATTTTGACATAAATAAATGTTTCACAAAACACCCAACTCAATGTCCATTTACCCCCTTTTCCACGAGCTTTTAACCATACCACTGAAGCTTGCTCCATGGTGTATGATACACTTGAAAGTCCCATAAATAGCTAGTAAGTGGTCCTTGAGTTAGGACTGTTTTATCCAAGGTCAAGATTGTAGTGACATGTTTCACTTTTAAGCCAACACAGATGAGAAGTGTATTAGTCATATAAAACATCTACTGAGCTTGCAAGTGATCTCTAATGAAAACTTGCTTTCATGTTGCTGTATAAACCAATGAAAGTATATAGGCTCTATTGCAGGACTTTTTGTTTGCCTGCATTACTGAGTGTTAAGATGCACACTGTTGGGATGATAAAGTATCAATGGCATTGCTGGGTGTTAATAGTAGGGTGTTATAATATACAACAACAATGTTGCTTCGGTGTAGCAGAAAAAGATGGGCTCCAATAGTGAGCCCTGTGGCATCTCATGCATGCAAATGAGGGTGATGGTAAGATGGCAAATTATGAAACTCTAGACACTTTTGACTTGGGGTCTTAGCAAATGAATTCCTTAAAATACTTACTCAGAAATATTGGATCAACACTGTCAAACACAACTAATTTGTGCATGGATTAGAGCTGTGAAATGTCCTGCATCTGATCTAAAATAAAAATAAAAACAGGTAGAAAGGGTAGCAAAAGTTCACTCAACATTGTGATAAGACCCTGCAAGATACATTTTACTATACCAGTAATGAGGTACAGTATATGTACAGCTGGAGCAGTGAAACTGGAGTTCTTTGTAAAAGGCTGATCTCACTTCTTCAATTAATAAAATGTGCCCTTTGTGAATGTATTCCACGTCCAGCAAAGGTCATTATTAATCGTGATTTCCAAACGGGACACACACTGCTGGGCCTCACATTTATACTGATGTTCATGGATGTTGGTGAGGTGTCATTTTAATTAAATACATAATCAAATAAAATAGGAAATAAGTCCAGAATATCAAAATGTTGGATGTTGAAGTTAGTGAAACCATGTACTGAGGTGAAAATTAAGTAAATCTCTCCTCCCAAAAATCAACCATCTTGATAAATTTCCCACTGAAAAGAGCAAAATTTTTGTGGATTCATCATACTTTGAATTCCCAGACATATCCACATTTCACTTTTTGTCATTCAAAAATGTTTCACCAAGAAAACACTCCCTTATGATTCATGTCATTGAACTTAAAACAAATCCCTCCATAGTTTCTAAATTCCACTGGTGGTAAGTAGTCTTTCTCCTAAAGCCAAGTAGGCTTTAGCAATATGGTCCCTGTTAGCTTCTTAGTCACTCTGTCAAATTGTAAATCAATCTCAACTGATACTGAATTCCTTCATGGTTGCAATCTCATCACCCTCTCCATCATCCGTGAGTAACTGGATCCTACAGCTCTGACGTGCTCTTCCTGAAGGTCTTACAACACACAAATATTCAGTTCATCCATTACTTAGAGAATATAAGTATTTAAGACTGTAAGGACCCAATTTCCCCCAAAGAATCAGCATTTTATCTTTTTTTTTTTTGCCTTTTTCTATGAACTGCATGCTGGCATTGCAATGGTCGCACCCATGCTACCTGCCAAACCCACAATAGAGGACCTTGGTGTTCCAAAAAGCTAGTTTGTAAAGTGAAAATAGCTGAATGTGGATACAAGTTTGAGTTTTTCATTGTTTTCTGTTGTTGTATAGTCAGGTTTGTGAAATGCTATGCCCACTGTTGAGTTTGATGGGGTCCATATTGTTTATCCTACTCCACAGTAGTGCACGGTAGGCTATGGATTGAATTGTAGTGCCCTCACCTGTTCAACCAGTGTAGTGTGCGTTGGGAAGTGTTTGACCACAATGCACACCAAGATGCATGTATCTTAAGTAAGTTAAAATTTATTATGGAACGTTTTATTTTGGTTCTCGATTTTATCATCACTCAGACTATTTATTACTACTTTTCCAGAGAGGACTTTGAAGTTTGCAAATCAGTGACCCTTGTTTGGCTGAACATATTTGATGTCATTCAGAGCTTAGGGTATGTTACTATTGTTTTATTTGGTTTATTTCTTAATGTTGCAGTGTTTTATAGTGCTGAGATGTATTCAAAGACAAAGCTGTGCCAGCTTTGGAACATTTTACTGTTTGATATGATGCACCTCAGACATATTCTGAGAGGCAACAGTGGATCCACTTCAAGACACAATGGGCCTTTATCACCACAGACACTTTGACGTGTCATAGCAGGGAAAGCACAGGTCTAACTAATCACCTTTATAGAGTCTGCTTTCAGTTAGACGTCCTGGCTCCATTGCTTTGGTATTGTGCATGCTGGCTCTTTGACATGGCTTTATGAATTACCGAAATAAAACAGAGCCATCATTATTTTATCAGTTACACCTGTGTTTTCCCTACTGTAGCACGTACAAATGTCTGCTGTGAAAAAAAAAATCTGGGTTTCTTCCGAACTAATGCAATAAAAGACTTTTCTTTCATTATCAACCACAGATGCTACCCCTGTAATGAAGTAGACTCTAAGTACTGTCCGCTTGTCGGAAAACAATTCAGCAGCTGTAAAGTGGAAACTGACTCGACTCAACAATTGCACAGGTGTGAATAATAACATTAATGGTAGCCTACATTTATCTGCTTCAGTTTCCACATCTCTGATATTGTGCTTAAGCCTTAGCCTGGTTTTGATTCTCTTCAATGCATGACATTTACATGGAACATGAAAACTGTAGTTGTTCCCATTCTCATATGCAAGATTATAACATCAACCAGGTTTTCAGTCGGCTTCTTGTAGTTGTGTCCTTGTTTCTCGCCACCTCAGTCACTCTGGCCTAAACTAACCCAGTCAAGGACACCAGGATCTAATGTTTACATGCCATAGTATCCTGGTTTCTCTCAGGGTGCTCAGGCTTATTCGGGTGTATGATGTCTACATGTGCAAAACATAACCGGGATACTCCAAAAACCCAAGCCAGAATACTGGAGCACCTGTAGACACGCTCACTTGTTGTCTCACTGTCATGATCTTACTGGGACACTTGAATAAAACAGAGCCATTGTTAATGTTATTACTAACAGCTGTGCTTTTCCTACTGTGACAAGGCAAAACGTCTGCAGCGAAAAAGGCCTGTGAGAAGTGCACGGCTCCCAGGAAAACCTTTCTTTGTTTTTTTCTCTCTTTTTGTTTCTTTCTACCACTTGAACTTACTTATTTGTACTAACAAATGAATTGTTTTTCCTCTGTCAAACACATACCCACAATATTAAACTGCTGAGCACTGTGTTCCCTGCTCACTGTTTGTTCTTAATCTTTGGTCCATAGGTGACTGCTTCCTCGTCTTCAGATGTGAGCGCTGCCACCTGCTGGTCAGAGGTGGTAACCGCAGTTTCCCTGTTTTGCATGAGCACAGTCGAAGATGGCGACTGGAGTCCTTCACAGAGTCAGCGGTGGCCTGGGTCGGGTTAAAACCAGGGCCCAGTCCGCCGGACAGCTCGTCGTTTGGACCAGGTGGGCCGGTCATCAGTGTGCATGTCCTGTCTGACCTGTGTGTAGCGTTTGTGGTCGGCTGTGGTGTGATTTATCCAGTGTTTAGTCCCTGTAGTGGCGACGATGAGCTCGGGCAAGCTTAGCCTGCGAGCTGCTAGCCTCAGTCCTCAGTGGCCTTCAGCTTGAACTTTCATGAAAGCTACACCTTTAAAAAAATGTCTCATCCGCCATTTTTAAGGTGAAAGCTGTGTGTGTTTGCAGGTGAAGGTGAAAGAATACAAGTTTCTCTCATCTTTTTGTTATTTAGCATCTCAAATGCTCAAGGTCAATTTGGTGCTTTTAATTTTAAGTTGAATGGGTGTGCTTAAATGTCCTGCAGATAGCATGCATTTCTGACCCGGTGAGCCATGCACTGTGAGATGCTGTGACCTTCTCCACTGCAATGTGTCACATCCATTATTATCACAACAATGTGTGGGCAGTGCATGCTTACTCTGCATAGTGACATGTCAAGATCAGCCTGTATGCTGACAGGCTTTGCCTTATAGCAACAGCTGCAAATCTGAAATCAAGTGTTATAATATTTTACATCCATAAAGCCTGTCTGCTCATATGGAGATAATACATTTATGTGAGGGCAAATCTAATCCAGTATCAAGATGGGACATAAGGAGGCCAGTCTTGCCATAGATTTATACTGGCCATGTAGTGATGATACTTTCTCATCCGTCTACTGTAGTTGTTGTTCATCGTGACTCATCTGTGTTTGCAGGGGGGTCGCAACGTCCTGCAGCAGGAACAGACAGGACAGCTGGTTCAAGTCGCTGTTTGTGAGGAAAGTCGATCCCAGGAAAGATGCACACTCCAACCTACTGACCAAGAACGAGGAGAGCAACCTGTACAAAATCCAGTGTAAGTTGACCATAATCACAGTCGGTAAAACCATTCATCATGAAGCAATGACGAGCTTGTTTTTTTAAACATGACTCTCTTTTCAGTCCATAATGTGAAGCCTGAGTGCCTGGATGCATACAACAAACTCTGGTGAGTGTTATTTCCTGTTATTATCTTGTACTCAAGCATACATTGTGACAGTAGTATCAGGAAGAGGTTGGGACAACCTAGCATAGCTGCACTGTGTTGAGTAAAAATAACCCTGAGTGGTCTATTCTCGTGAGGTGATTGACGTCCTGGCGTGACCTAAGGCCTTCACACACTAACTTTTCTCATACCGAAGATGACTGGAAGCCATCTTCTTATAGTTAGGGGCTAATTTGAGACTTGGAGCATTAGATAGAAGTCATGAAAGCAGAAGGCATGTGATTGTCGTTTTAAAGTAAACGTTCCCTTTAGGACGCTTGAATGTACCAAATGCACTTGTGGTTATACTGTACCGTCTTTCAGTTTGTTTGGTTTCAACTTGGTGTTTGTCGTTCATCACAGTGAGGATGTTCTGCCCTCCATCCACGCTGATAAGTACTACCCCTGTGAGCTGGTGGGCACCTGGAATACCTGGTATGGAGAACAGGACCAGGCTGGTAGGATTACTAATATCAACACACAGACATCTGCAGTGCTCCATATGGTCTGCACAGTTTGCACGTCAGCAGGCACACGCTCACTGTACAATCAACGTTTACATCATCAAAAAAACATACATGTTTATTTGTTCTATAGCAGATTGAACAACGTGTCCTATTGAGGTTTTTCACCCCTAGAGAAACTGTAATACTACATATGACTTTTTTCAAGTGTCAGTATTTCTTCATCTCAGTCTACGACCACGTTATGTTGCATTAATTGCTGTCCAGTAGTGCAATGCAATACAATTTTTTTGGCTTGATAGCATATGTCAGTAACAATTTGCTTAATATAACCTGTACAGACTGACAAACAGTTCTTGTGAATTTCATGTTTTATTTTTATTTCATTTAACCTTTATTTAATCAGGAAGGCCCATTTTATTTGCAATGGTGCCCTGGTTACATGTCATACAAATAATAATTTTAAAGGTCAAAGAACCTGATGAAATAATAATCAATATCAGTAAGAACTTAATTAGATTAAAAGATATTAAAGTATTGCTATTCACAAATACGTACGCAGTTCAGATCCACCCTCTTGCAGAGGGAGAAGAGTTATGTCAGGTCATATGAGGCTTTTTTGTATCACTTTATGTAATGATCTGATATGTGATGATTTTGTATCTCAGATTATGATTTATCTCCTTGTCCCCAGTTCATCTGTGGCGTTACAGAGGTGGATACCCAGCTCTCACAGAGGTGATGAACAAGCTCAAGCAGAATCAGGTAAAGACTCCTCTCGATGCGTCAGCACTGTTTAATGCCTCAGAAGTGTGCTAACAACAGAGTGCAGCCATCAGCCGAGGCAAAGCTCATTGATTGGGGTCCGTCCGTTGGCAGGACTTCACGGCGTACAGGAAGGAGCGGGGCAAGATGCTCATGTCGCGCAGAAACCAGCTGCTGCTGGAGTTCAGCTTCTGGAACGAGCCGGTCCCCCGAGAGGGCCCCAACATCTACGAGCTCAGGTCCTACCAGCTCAGGGTGAGTAACGGAGCGGAGGCTTGACCTCATCGTCAACGGTGCCGCAGATGTCGGCGAGTGAGTGAGCCGCGCCTACGATGTCTGACTTCACCCGTACCTCCGCTCACTGCCAAAGATAATCAGCACTATTACCAACATTCCCAACAGTTATCAAATTTAAATGGGTGTAACAACTCATGCTGAGTTAATCGCTCTTTTTTTTAAAGTCAATTTCACCTTATTTATACAGCCTGAAATTACAGAAAAGGGCTTTACAGTCTGTACAGTAAAAGAAAAGCTTCTTTAACAGGTGGAGAAAAAGGCTGAGGCAGATCAACAGAGGAGTGGTCCCTCCTCATGTGACACATTGGCTGTTGTGTGTTCAGAGTAGACAGAAACAACAGAAGTGTTTCTTTGTTAAACACTTCTAG
>JBCAUF010000253.1:3596247-3606519 GCA_038406115.1 Haemulon aurolineatum
CCCCCCTCTGTCCTTTCGAGAGCAAACTATGGAGCAAGTAAATGGGGATACTTACGTCTCTTCTAGACTTTCCAAAATGTTATTGGACCAAACAAATAAAATTCTGATGGTGTCATTTCGTGGGGTTTGTGACGCTCATGTGACGGACACGGAAGTTGCAATACCAACTTCGTGGGTGGGGGGGCTTTGGAGGAGGGGTTCGAACTTAAAAGGGGGTGCCACTTTCAAGCTCTCTTGCGAGCTCTCCACGATTACCAACCCTAGCTTTAAAGGAATAGTTCACCCAAAAATGAAATTCTGTCATTATTGAGCCTCCAGCAACACTTTGAGGAACAGAAAAACTACACAGGACTCATCAGCATGTGGGTAAGTTGATAATGACCGAATTTCATTTTTGGGTGAACTATTCCTGTCCCCAACAAAAAAGTAAAAGCATGTATTATAGCACATTTGATGTGTCGTAGGAACATAATTTTATGGACCAAGCCCTACATGATCAGGTGCTGAAGTTGTGAAGCTTTGTATCTTGCTGTCGGGGAGAGATCGTGATGAGAACAGTGGTGCAATGATCATGTTGAAATACACTGTACATGCTGCTCATTAATCCTTTACTTGGACATTGTAAGGCTTGTTGCATTGCACGCTGAGTTGTTGTATCCACATTGCTCCTGAAGGCTGGGATCTTGGATGGAGTGAGTGTTGAGCCCCAATGAGATGACTGACCAGGGCAACAACAACCAGAACATCTCCTGCAACCCCTTTGCTGCCCTCTTCAGCTCACTGGCCGATGCCAAGCAGTTTGCATCAGGCCAGAAACCACAACAAGCGTCTGCTGAACCACCATGTGAGTTATCCTCCATCGAGAAGCACATCGGTCCATGGTTCTCAAATTGCAGTTCATAAGAAAACACAGAAATGTATCACATCATTTCAATGGTAGAGAAGCATCAGCGTTTTTTCTTGTATATGTAGGTCATTCTGTATCTTGTATCACAGTGGAGGACTCGGGAGAGAGCCAGTCGGAGTCGGAGAACTCTGTGTCAGACAGCGTTGATGACAATGACGACTCCGTGGCAGAGATCAGCCGCTCTTTCCGGTCCCGGCAGGAGCTGTGCGAGCAGCTCAATGTCAATCACATGATCCAACGAATATTTCTCATCACTCTCGACAACAGTAAGTAAAAAGAGAAAAATGAGCAGACTTTGATCTGTTAATTATACCTCTTTCATACAGCTTATGCACAAAGGACTCAGGTCTGTTGAATACGTGTTGGACTCATTAATATGAGACATCTGTCAAAGCTTCAGAGATCCCAATCCGCAGTGAAGTTCCAAACACTTTATTGATAAACCAGCAGGTTACAGTGAATTACATCATACAAGACTTTCTACCTGCATGACCCAAATATCAAATGTAACACACAGACAGTATTTCCACAACTGTAGTTCTGTCTGCATTATTAAACGGGGCTTTGTGTTAAAAGGTTTATAGTAAACCAGCAGCAGTCTTATAGTAACTCTATAGTGATCTGTCTTCAGATCAGTGTAACACCCCGGGTGTTAGGTGGGTTGGAAAGTCGGGTCAGATAATCCATGTTGACCTTTTACATTTACCAGCAAACCGTTTTACTGGATGGGGTATCACGCAGACAGACAGGTGTCTGATGTAACTGTGGTGTAAATGAAAAGTAGCACAGTATGTTCTGTAGTTGTTCGCGGTATTGTCGGCGGGTGCTCGCCTTCTACAAATTCATATTTTAAGTTTCCAGTAAGTACTGCAACAAATGACTCACCAGCCTCTAAGACAATACAAAGACCTCTCGCGTACTGTGAAGTCTGGCTGTGAAGTCTCACTGAGAGATGGCCGGGTCTCTCCACCGCTGAGACCGCTTAAGGGTGAGTCATGGTGTTCAGGACGCGCAGTCTAAAAGCCCCCCTGTTTTCACACACAGCGTCTTTAATGAATTCCTCTGCCACCTCAGTCTGAAATAAGCCAGAGTAAATACATGCTGTGCATTTAATCCTCTCGGCGTCTTATTTATTCTCACGTTGATGTTAATGCTGTTCATTTATTTGCCAACTACAATTAATCCAACATTCATGCTTGGAGTGGTTTAAGCTTCATGGGTTGTCATGTGTCATATCATTTGAGCAGACTTAATTTTATGGAGCCTGCTTTTATTCTCACCCTTAGGTGACCCCAGTCTGAGAGGGGGTAATGGGATCCCTCCTCGCTGTGTTTACTTGGAGGAGATGGCGGCAGATCTGGACGGACAGGACTGGCTGGACATGGACAACATAGAGCAGGTCGGATGTCAACAACATCTTTTGAAGTTGTCGCTCTGTTCTTACCATGAAATGTTTTGCGCAATTGGTGAGGAAATAGCAGCATTTATCAGATGACGAAAGTGAGTCATGTAGGGTTAATATAGATGCATTATGTAAGAAATAGATGCATGACACATGAAGATTTTATTTTGGTGCTCAGGAAACGTATCGGTGAGTAAGCAGGGTTAACACGGGATGATTTGTGCCTGTGGTGTTTCCTTCTGTCTGCCAGGCTCTGTTCAACCGTCTGCTGTTGCTCGAGCCAGGAAACCACCTCATCTACATGACGTCATGCAGCGCTGTTAACCTGTCTGCTGACCGCGACGCTGGAGAGAAGAGCGCCATCCCTTACCTCTTTGCTTGTTACCAGAGGGCTAAAGAAGAGGTGCGAGTTTTTTTTTCCCACTGGACTTAAATCGGAGCACTTCAATGCAACCATCTCCAGCGGTTGCCAGCTGTTAATAGACTATTCACGGTAAATGGGATGTAAAAATAACCCGTGCTCCTCCATAATTCAGTGGCTTGATTATCTGTGCACCAGGTGACAAAGGTACCAGAGAAGCTACTGTCGTTTGCTGTTCGCTGTAAGAACCTGACTGTTTCAAACACCCGGACGGTCCTGCTCACCCCAGAGATCTACATCAGCCAGAACGTCTACGAACAGCTCCTTGATCTGCTGCTGGAAGCCTTCAGTGGAGCACGTAGGTTCAAGATACAGTTACTGTTTGGTTTCTCGTCTATTCCTTTGTCCCTCCCTCTCACTTGTTATTCTTGTTATTTCTCTTTGTTGTCTTTGGTAAAGCGTTGCCTCCAGTTTTCTCGTCTTGGTTTCTTACAAAGTCGCTGTGTTTTCAGAGCCCGAGGAGGTGGTTGAGTTTGTGGAGGAGGTCATTGCTGGCATCCTCTCCGACCAGGAGGTGCGAACCTTCGAGGAGGTGATAGTACCAGTGTTTGATATCTTCCAGGGACGCATCAAAGACTTGGACCTGTGCCAGCCTCTCCTCTACTCCTACCTGGATGTTCTGCTCTATTTCAGCCACCATAAAGATATTGCCAAGGTCAGGAGACGCACAGGGATGTTTGCAAATGTGATCATGCACCTTCTTGCAGTAACTGTTAATTTCATTGCTCTCTATTGATCAGGTTATACTGTAATCACAGAATCACAATCAGATAGACAGTATTGGCATGATTTCACAATGCTATACAAACCTTTCACATTTCCAAACTCCTTCCAACAGTTCTTCTTTTTTCTGTGTTTTTTCAGGTATTGGTGGAACACATTCAGCCCAAAGACCCAGCTAATGGTTTACAGTACCAGAAGAGCCTCCTGGGAGCAGTGTTGAGTATCTCCTGCTTGTTGAAAACCCCAGGTGTGGTGGAGGGACATGGCTACTTCCTGAACCCCTCACGCTCCAGTGCCCAGGAGACAAAGGTCCAGGAGGCCAACATCCACCAGGTTAATACATTCTCTTTAGTGGGATGTTGCTGGTTTTTTGCCTTAAAAAAAAAAAAAGTTCAGATTATCAAACAACAAATTTGGCTGATGAGCTTCACTCTCCTTGTGACGCAGTTCATGGGCCAGTTTCATGACAAGCTGCACCAGGTCCTGAAGAACTTGCTCCAGCGATCCGGTGAGACGCGCCACTTGCTGCTCTCGTGGTTGGGCAGCTGTCTGCAGGCCAACGCCGGCCGGGCTAAGATATGGGCCAATCAGATGCCAGAGATCTTCTTCCAGATGTACGCCTCCGACGCATTCTTCTTAAACTTGGGCGCGGCACTGCTGAAACTGTGCCAGCCCTTCTGCAGGCCACGGTCGCCCAAACTGCTCACCTTCAACCCTACGTACTGCGCCCTCAAAGAGCTGAGTGAAGAAGAGAGACGCAATCGCAATGTGCACGCAACAGGTTAATATTCCTCTCTTATATCATCATAGTTTTTTATGTATCAGTGTTAAAGAAGCAGCTCTTGTATTTGTTGTGCTAGTGCAAGTGGGCGTATATCAGTTCTTTTATAGCTGCTTTTTTTTATATCAGTTGGACTTTCCGAGACTGTAATAATTTATACAAATTCAATTAAATTAGATTTCATGACAAAACGATCCCCCATCCCTTCTCCCAGGACTCGACAAAGAAACCTGTCTGATTCCAGTGCCTCCTCAGCAGCCGGTGGAGTCGGCGCAGTCCTACAGCCTGCTAACTGAAAACCTCATCCTCACACAACTCACCCTGCATCTTGGCTTCCACAGGTACACGCTTTCAGACAAGCACCAGCATCCTTATTTGCAGCCATGAGACATGAAAGAAAATATCTGTTTCACAGATCCCACAGAAATGTACCGTACTGTATGTTCCTCATGTTTGTGCCATATGTCAGCGCCAACCTGTGTCTTTTTTTGTCCGCGCACCTGTGCGCATGCATAATGTGCTTGTGCAGACTCCACGAGCAGATGGTGAAGATGAACCAGTCTCTCCACCGGCTCCAGGTGACGTGGCAGGAGGCCCAGCGAACAGGCAACCCAATGTCGGAGCAGCTCCTCGAGCAGTTTGAGCGTCTGATGATTGTTTACCTGTCAACCAAAGCTGCCACCACGCAGCCCGCCATGCTGCAATGCTGCCTTAACCTCCAAGCTTCCACCGGTGCTCTGCTGGTGCAGCTTGGTATGGGGAACCAGGGGCCTGAACATGTAGCACTCAGTTTTCCCCTGCCCTCCTTACAGAATACTATGCTGTGCTATGTACCAGGTAGGTCACATTGTCCACTAGACTACCAATGCAGTGGATCAGAAATCTACTAGCAACTTTGACTGTTATTTTTAGCTCCTAAATTGGAGCAAGTGAATCAGTGTGTTGTGTTAACAAATGCTGATGTTACAACACTTCACCAACCAGTGATTAATCTTATTTTGTACCATTTTATTGTCAAAATTCATGTTTTAATAAGGTTTGAATTTGTAAAACACTGCAGGGTTCAGGCTCAGGTCAAGTCAATGCTCGTGGACCTGATATTTAAATCTCTAACAATACAGCGGATGGTACAAATTGTTTACCGCAGCTGTGCATGCAAGGAATTAGTGGTTAGTCACGCATAGTACAATTATTTATTCATGCTCAACATGCCTTCATATGGTAGTCATTGCTTAAGTGTGTCTTTTATTTCTCAGAGTTTTTTGCAGACAACTTGGGAGATTTTTTCATCTTCCTGCGTCGATTTGCAGACGATGTTTTGGAGACTTCTGCAGAAAGTCTGGAACAGATTCTTAACTTCATCACTGTCTTCATGGGTAACGTGGAGAGGTATGGGCCTGATTCAGTTATATCAGCAGTCGTGGTCAGTCGAAAGGAAGAATTGTGAGGCCCATTGAGGCTTGAATGTTGCAGGCCATCTTTTTATATATTGTTTAAATCCCTCTGGTTCTGTGTGCTCAACAGGATGAAGAACCCTCATTTAAGAGCAAAGCTCGCAGAGGTCTTAGAGGCGGTGATGCCCCACATGGAGCCAGTGGCTCCCGGTACTGTTCAGCCAATCGTGTTCCAGCGAGAAAGAGTCTTCTGCACCTATAGACATGCACCTCAGCTGGCCGAGGCCCTCATCACTGTGTTTGTAGACATTGAATTCACAGGTGAAGCATCACACGTTTTGACTTGTCAGTGCTAGTTGTAGGTGGAAACAATATTCAGCTGTTGAGCAATGTTGAATAAACCCATATTTACATCCCAAGATTCCTTAACAGATGCTGTCACAAGTATACTCACTTGAAAGAACCCGATTAAAGACCACCTCTGATTAAAAACATCATAATATGAAATAAAAGAAAGAATCTGGGGATTATTTGGGGTCTTTGTCTAGTCAGGTGAAACTGTTCAGGGGTTGGATTGTGTGTGTGCACCTGTGTATGTCCTGCAGATCAAGATAAGAAGAGAAGTCAGAAATAGAAGGTAGCAGTCAAGCCTATTATTTAACACTGCTTTTGTTTTTTTCAGGTGATCCTCATCAGTTTGAACAGAAGTTCAACTACAGACGACCCATGTATCCCATCCTCAAGTACATGTGGGGCAAAGAGAACTACAGAGAAAGTATCAAGGTATCAAGAAACTGGTGTCTTTGAGATGTTTTTTCTGAGTAAACCGTGTTGTCGAACTTAGCATCGGTCATGTGTTTCTGGAATGAGGAAGATGAAGATGACGAAGATGTGGTTAATCAGGCTATTTGGTTCTGTCTCAAGATTTAGATCTCCTTACATCTATTTCTTAAAAAATATAAGATGAAGATTGGCAGGGTGACAGCACAGGAAGAAATTTATGTGTGGCGATAATATTTTGTGATGAATGTACATATATTGGCTGTGGGGTGCATTAGGGAGTTAATGGTCGGGCAACTTCGTCAATAGCCGACATTGATTTTCAGTGACAGGAGCAAGGCCTCCATTTTCCCTCACTCTCTCACCACATCCCATTCAATTTGTTTGCTAGTGTGAGAGGAGTAGTAGTGAGGGAAGGTGGAGGAAAAGAGGGAGGAAAGAAAATGCCCTGGGGTGTGCTTGTACAGGCCTGTGATGGACTAGTTAACTGTCCAGGATGTTTCATTATATTTCACTCTGGGATGCATGCTGGGAAAAGACTTTGACCTGTTGTGGCCCTCAAGAACCCATGAGTGTAAAGACAATGAAAGAATAAGTGCGGGCTAAAACAGGCTTGTGTGTTTACTATCAGGTGTGTATGTATTGATAAAGTGTAGCTCATTAATCTTACCCCAGTGTGCTCTTGATTTAATTTGACATCTCTTGTTTCAGCATTTGGCGCACTATGCATCTGAGAACCTTGAGGCCATGAACCCCCCTCTATTCCTCAGGTTCCTCAACTTACTAATGAATGATGCTATCTTCCTGCTCGATGAGGCTATTCAGGTAAGTTTGAGTTAATCATAGCCCACACATGCAAATCTTTGACACCACTTTAGGCAAATAAGCTTTTCCATCACATACTGGACACAATGTTTAATGTTAATCAGTTTAAATTGTCATAATTAAAATTAGTTTAAATTGTAGTAATCATTGTTATAATAATAATAACTTTGTTATCATCAACCTCTTATTATTTTGGCTGTACCTGTTTTCTTGTCATTGGCTCAACACAAGAATAAGACTGACTGAATCTTCTTGCGTTGTAGTACCTGAGTAAAATCAAGGTCCTGCAGCTGGAGCGGGATCGAGGGGAATGGGAAGGCCTGGCCCCCGATGCCCGAAGGGAGAAGGAGTCTAGCCTGCAGATGTTTGGACAGCTGGGACGCTTCCATAACATCATGTCTAATGAGACCATCGGCACACTGGCCTTCCTCACCTCAGGTCAGGCAGAAAACATATATACTATGTTGATTAATCCGCTTAATGTTTGTCTTCACTCGTCTCATGGTTTTTCATTTGATAATTTTCCTCATTTGCAGAGATCAAGGGGATCTTCGTGCACCCCTTCCTGGCTGAGAGGATCATCTCCATGCTTAACTACTTCCTGCAGCACCTGGTGGGTCCAAAGATGGGTGCCCTTAAAGTCAAGGACTTCAGTGAGTTTGACTTCAAACCCCAGCAGCTTGTTTCTGACATCTGCACCATCTACCTGAATCTGGGGTACGTTGTGAACGCTCCTCTTTGCTTTTCATAATTTGTTTAATCTCATTCTTTTATTGGGGCATTATCCTCTGGAAAATAAACATTGCCCAGGATGATTACTTTTGTGTTTGACTTTTGTGTTTTCCAAGTTAAACCCCCCGACCCCCAAATGTTTGTTTCTGTCTTTGACAGTGATGAGGAGAATTTTTGTGCCACAGTCCCAAAGGATGGACGATCGTACTCTCCTACCCTCTTCTCACAAACAGTCCGGGTACTGAAGAAGATAAACAAGCCTGGGGACATGATTGTGGCATTTGGACTCCTTGCTGATAAAATAAAGGTTTGACATGGAAATTGTCTGCCAGAGACAACACTATCACACATCTTTGTTTTGTGACTCACAGCAGCGTTTACTGTGGTGTATACAGGTGGAAATGCTCAAAAGTGTTTTATTGCTGTTGTGCCTCTGTTTTTAGTCCCATGCAGACCGACAGCAGCAGGAAGAGGAGACGTATTCAGATGCCCCAGATGAGTTCTTGGATCCCATCATGTCCACCCTCATGCTGGATCCTGTTCTCCTCCCTTCTTCCAATGTCACAGTCGACCGCTCAACTATAGCCAGACATCTCCTCAGGTCGGTCACTTCTTACAAGGCATGTGAAATTCTCTGGAGGTGATTTCCAACAGGCAACATTTGATTCTCTTGTTTCTCGTGTCCTCCTTGCAGTGACCAGACAGACCCTTTCAACCGCAGTCCTCTCACCATGGACCAGATCAGGCCAAACGAGGAACTCAAACAGCAGATCTTACAGTGGCTGGATAAGCATAAGCAGGAGAGGCTGCAGCTGGGACCCAGTGGCTAGCTGTGGTCCGTCGCTGCGACAAACATAGACTGCATCCTTGTTTTCCTTACTGGTTCACATCTCGCGTGCTCCTCTGCTTCTTGGCTAATCCATGGTATGCTTGCCTCTGTGGATTTCCTCCAACTCCTCTGGTCCGACTAACATTGCATTAGCCTTTTCACACAGCCTTCACGCTCCGTGGATTCTCTCCGTGACAGCAGTCCAGGCAAACTGTAGCCCACCGGCTGGTGACACCTTCAAGATCAATGCACAGTAGCTGTTCGACTCCCATGATGCCCTACAGTAACAATAGTAGGCCGATACAACCTCTGGTTCCTCTCTCCCTGAATACTGTGTATTAAGTAGTTCTTATTACAATCAGAACTGTGGCCAGAAGTATCAGTTTCAACAGGACTTGTTGAATGTACTGTATGAACTCCTGACTGCCAGCTGGCTCTAACCAGATTTTATACTGCAAGGTAAGTATTTTTGGGAACTCTTAAGGCTGAACCTGGATGGGATTGTTTGTGATTTTAACTTGATTTCACCGTCATGAAGAATACATTATGCACCGCCTTTTAAAGATCTTGGAACACCCTATATTTTAGCACTTCTGGTTAAGCAGCATTGTAAATAAAATTATCAGTTATAAGTAAAGCATAGGTAAAACTGAATTTAATTGTGTGTGACTTTTATTTTAGTGGAACTAATCTGGATTTACTCGAAAACGTTCACTGTAATAAGACCTGTAGCACAAAACCATACTGTGAAATCTGTATTTTAAGAGCAAGAGAACCTGCCTTTAATCAAGCAGGAATTAAAGAGCTTGTTAAGATCTGAGAGCTTGCTAATTAAATAGGTTGTTGTATATAATGATTTAAACTGTGTTTCAGTTACTCCACAATATTTACACTAATGCTAATCACATTTTAGGATATAGTGCTTTCACACACATATATTAAATTAAGTCTACCTAAAATGCCAGAATGCATTCTAAAATTGCTTGAGTTTGGCATTGACAGATACAATGGTTCAGTCAGGAAATGCAGAGTAGAAAGGTAGGAGCTACTCACAATGCTTACAAATGAATACCTATCGGCAGTGGTGTGACAGCTCCAGGCCATCTTGAGAAGTCAATGAAAAATAGTATTGATGCGGCAAGTTCTTCGAAAAGCATTTTTTCCTCAGTTTGTCTCAATTGTAAATCTAAAATAGTCTCAGATTTTAGAAAGCTGCCTTGAGAGCTACAAAAGACATAATACGGCTGTTTAGACCTGCTGAGAAGTACTCCACATGCTCCAATGCCCCAGCTAATGGTTTATAGTACAGTACAGTGCCCGTCATGTAAAATCTGTGAAGTGCCCCTATAAGACACTTGGCAGTGATCACAGGCACCAAATGACTGATCCTGAGATGCTACTGAAACACTGCTTTTCAATTAAATAACCATGAGCTTCAATGAAAATTTAGAGAGAGGGTAAGTTGGTTATTCAAACAT
>JBCAUF010000253.1:3632718-3644713 GCA_038406115.1 Haemulon aurolineatum
AATACGAACCGCAGCCAAGCTAAACATCTGACTTTGGTGCAGGCGGTGAAGCCTCCAGAGCTGAACCCGGAGACAGAGGAGAGTCTTCCATCCCGTCGTTCCCCGGAGGGCCCAGATCCTCCTGTCCTGACAGAAGTCACCCCCACGCTTCCCAGTGACTCCCCTCCAGATCTGGAGTCCGTTGAGAAAAAGATGGATCAAGGCCGCTACAACTCAGTGGTAGGAACAACGTCTATCGAGCAAAGTCTCTGCTGATCTGGTGAACTGGACCTAGTGTGTCGTCCAATATATTTTATTATACATATTCTGTACGTTGATTAGAGGATGGGAAGGATGTACACAAGCATCGGTAAACATTTTGCTCAAGGGTTTGATGCAGAACAGTGAGAGCTGATTGAGACACGATCACAAAGTCGACTGTATAAAGGGATAAGGGCCTGTGTTGTATGATGGTAAATCAACATAGACAGCCCCTGTAATGACCTTTCCACCAGTGTTCATCAGCGCTTCACTGTTTTAACAATTACTCTCTGCGTGTGCGTGTCTGTTCATCATTTCTCTCCCAGCTGGAGTTCAGCGATGACATAGCGCGAATCATTCAGACGGCCATCAACGGTGACGGTGGCCAGCCCGAGAGCAGGAAAGCCAACAGCATGGTCAAGTCTTTCTTCATTCGGGTGAGAATCTCAAGATAGCTCTGGATCAGATGGTTCACATCGGTCCTCTGAGCGCCTCTGAAAACACATTAAAATTACTTCTCACGGATTCTGTATTATTATTACTGTATTCTTTTCACATACTCAGAAACACATGTTTTGTCCTTCGTCTGATTGCATTTGCCCTGTAACAGATACCAGTAGGTTAAGTGTCTTGGTCAAGGTAGCATCAAGATAGGGCTGCTCTGTTCAGCTGGAGTACCATTAACCACCATCTTCCCCAGTGCAGGTCTGTGCAAGTGCTTTGAAAGGCTAATGTGCTAACTTCATCGACTGTTATATGTTTCAGCAAATGGACCGAATCTTCCCGTGGTTCAAAGTGAAAGAGTCCAGGTTCTGGGAAAGGCAAAACGTCTCCGCCAAGTGAGTGTCTGTCGGCCTTTAGTCAATGCTAGAGCTTGCACCTATTACATAGTGTTCAGTGTACAGTATCCAACTGTTCTGAGTAACTCATTACAGTTATGTAAGCCATCATTTATCCTTAGCAGCTGGCTCTAGATGACTTTTGCAGTGATACGATGGGTTTTTGAAAATAAAGCAGATTTATGTACATGCTGTTGCAATTTTGCTCTAATTTATTAGGTTTGTCCAGACCTAAAATCAGGCAAAGTACTGGACAAGAAGTTTAAGGAAAGCTCAAACTAATATGAACAAAGTCTGAACATCAACACTGAAGCAACTTCCCCTGCAGCAGCCAGCGCTCTCAATCTTAACAGTGTTGTGAAGTGAAGAGTTTGATGTGCCGTTATTTTCTAAACTTGCTAGAAATGTTTGTAATTACAGAGAAGAGACGTTGACATTTAATACTCCTGTAATGTGAACTTTCAGAGCTTGGAGAAGAACTGCAGGTTTCAAGAACTCTAGCTCTATAATTATTGAACTGAGGAGTAAGATGTGGTTTCTCTGGGAGAAGCAGCACCATCATCTGAGGGAAACGGAGAGCAGTGAACTAATATTTATAAAATGTCTGGGCTCACTGTACCAACAATCTCTGGGTAAAATTAGTGCCAATAACAGCCAAGGGGCAAGATCAGGATTTCATGTGATAGTCTCTTTATCTTTATGAGTGGTTAAGTTGTACAGGATGATGTTTGGTTTTGGGAATCACAACTAAAACACATTCTCAGCCATGACATTGAACACAGAGAGAGACTCTTAAAACAACTTCAAAATTTTAGCGACTGAGCGGAGCAGATCAATGAAGTGGTTTTCTGTCACCGTGGCTTATCTCAGGACAGTGACTGATTAAAAGGTCCCAGTTAAGATCCAAAGCTGCGGTAATGAAATTGATCCCACAGTCTGCCTGATTTTAATGAGCCCACCGGACAGCTTAGTGGTGAATGTAAGTGGATAATTAATGGATGCTTATGCCCTCTACAGAATATCACTGATTGATGTGATTATTAAGTTTAAGTCAACATCTATATTTGTGTGATGGCGTTAATGACTAGAGAACACAGGATCAACGAAGTTGCTGTGTTTAGTTCAGTTTGTCCACTGTAAGTGTGTGAACAGTTACCTGAAACCTGAGGAGGACAGCAGATATTGATTAGAGCCCATGCCTTCAAATCAGTGATTAATAATGAAATTATTATATTGAATAATTGATGCTGTCTACAGAGATGACAGGCTTATCATTTGAAGGAATAGCTAAAAGCTAATAAACACTTTTCACTTGGTAAATGAATGATATGCTTTCACTGCTCTGCAGATTGGAAAGCGCACCCCTTCACACTCATTCATTCACTAACTCCCTCGCTTATATTTAGCTCTCAGCTTTCCCAGACCATTTATTCTGCCTATCCTCCGGGCGTTGTGGGAGGCAAACCGTAACGGTGTCAAATTTCACTTGAAGGCTCTTTGATACATATTTGTGGTCTAATTGTGGTTTACTTGTCCATTTGGTCCGTTGCGTTACGTATCAGAGCTCCAGTCCAGGAAACCAGCGATTCATCCAGTGGATCCTGTGGCCATCACTGGTTCGATGCCTGTGTAATGCCTGTACTGGCATATTAAAATTGAGACATCACAACAGTTACCCAGCCTGGCTTGACATGGCAAAATATAACGTGGCAAAACTCCATGGAAGTGATTATTTATCACTGGTGTCACTGCTCACTTACACAGAGGAATTTTTATATCTTCTAGCAGAGCACATAGTCAGTGTTACGGTGTTGAGGGATTAAAGACCCTTTCTTGTGCGTCTTGAAAAAGCAGCACATGTCACACAATCTTTTTGAAGGCAGCAGCAAGTTTCATATGGATTTAGACAGTTTTGAAATTATATTTTTTTTCTGCACCACCTCTGGTCTGTCATAAAAACTTTTAACATGTCAGGGCCTTTTAGATGTATTATAACTGAGCAGGTGGCTCAGGGGCATTTTATTCTTAAGTTTAGCTCAATAAGTCATCAGGAAAAAAAAATAAAAAATAAATATATATATATATATTTTTTTTTTAGATTGTTTAGTCACCTTTTCATGTCCCCAGGCTTCACTGATGTAGTTTAGTGTTTGGGATTATTCTGCTGTTTACACCAGAGTTTTGCCAGCAAAACAATCGCAACTTATCATTTTGCCCAATCATTGTGAGTGCTAATCTCATGTAAATTAATCGTGCCTTTCTCTGTCTGCCCTTGTTCTGCAGCAGCGGCCTCCTGCCGAACGCCGTGCTGCCTCCATCCCTGGACCACAACTACGCCCAGTGGCAGGAGAGACAGGAGCTTTCCCGCGCTGAGCACCCGCACCTCATGAAAAAAATCATCCCAGCTCCCCGGCCCAAGACCCCTGGTGAACCAGATTCTCCAGCCTCCCCTCCTCCTCTCCCTCCATCTCTACCACCACCACCTCCACTCCTACCCGGTAAGGCAATCTATACATATATGTATATATGCACAAACAATTTTGTGCAGATTGTTGTTGCACGTCGTGTCACTTGGTCTGATGATGTCTTCTCCTCAGATCGTGAAGACAGCCCAGAGCTCCCTCCTCCGCCAGGCGTCAGTGATAACAGGCAGTGTGTTCTGTGTCTGAAGTACGGAGATGAGAACACAAATGTGAGTCAGAAATCTGCTTGGACTCTTTTAAATGCATGAAAATGTCCTTGTGTTGTGTGTAACATACCTCTTTGTTTCAGGAGGGGGGCAGGCTGTTGTACATCGGTCAGAACGAGTGGACCCATGTGAATTGCGCCCTGTGGTCAGCCGAGGTGTTTGAGGATGATGACGGCTCTCTGAAGAATGTTCACATGGCCGTTCTCAGAGGAAAACAGCTGGTAAGACACTTCGTCCAACTCAAGTTCCCACTTTTGTTTTCAGTGTGGGTCTGTTGGACAGACATTTACAACCTGTCGTGCTTTGTGTTCAGCGCTGTGAGAAGTGTCAAAAGCCGGGGGCCACAGTTGGCTGCTGCCTCACCTCATGCACCAGTAACTACCACTTCATGTGCGCCCGTCAGTGCCACTGCGTCTTCCTGGAGGACAAGAAAGTCTACTGTCCAAAGCACAGAGACCTAATCAAAGGAGAGGTAATAAAATCTTGTTATTTACAACAATCAAGAGCCACCTTTAAAGTAGGTTCAAGTTTTCAGTCAGTAGATGTTCTGAAATTTTTGTATGTGTGTCTTTTTTTCTGCAGGTGGTGTCTGGGTTTGAGGTGACCCGAAGGATCCTGGTGGACCTGGAGGGCATAAGTCTCAGGAGGAAGTGGCTGGCAGGACTGGAGCCTGAAAATGTTCACATGATGATAGGTGGGTTTACTGGAAACTCTTGGTGGACATATGTCGATTTCCTTGACTCTCTTGAATGCTGATTTAAATGCCATCATTTCAGGCTCCATGACCATTGATTGTTTGGGGAGACTGACTGAACTCTCCGACTGCAAACGCAAACTCTTCCCTGTAGGATACCAGTGAGTTTTATTTTTACCTCTTCATTTATCTGAACGTCTTCTCTCGCTATTTTAAGTGCCACTATTACTATTCTCTCTTCAATTAAAGTACAGCAAACTGCTAGAGGCAAGTTAATCGAGTCAAACTAAATAAAACCTCTCCTCTCCAGGTGTTCAAGGGTGTACTGGAGTACTTTAGATGCTCGGAAACGCTGTGTGTATACCTGTAGGATCCTGGTTTGTCACCCTCCAGTAATGGAGTCTGACCTAAAAAACATGATGGCTCCTGAAGAGAATCGCACCATAGCACACAGCCCACCTCCCATAACAGGTAACACGCTGTGGTGACTTTAAATAATTCAGGTCTCAGTGTGTTACTGTTTGCGCCATAATGTGTTAAACTAAACTGTGTTTTCTGTCAATTTCCCTGTCAATTTCTGTCAAAAATCTAGACTTTCCTGATCCATTTGAATCCCCAAGACGCTCTGACACCCTATCCCCCGCCAACACCCCAAAGCTCAGGGTTTACACCAGGAACCGACATCCCAGCTACCCCCCCTGTCAGCGCTCACTGGGCCCCAGGCCCATGCCCTCTCCAGGTACAAATATGCACTCCATCTTGGTTATAGTATTAGAAATAATCTGGTATTTCTCTGCAGAGATTAATTTCAACTCCCATTTCTTTTATTTTGTAGGAGGCACCTCTCAGCCCCAAAGCCATGAGATTGTGACAGTGGGAGACTCCCTGGTGAACCCCGGCATGCGAAATATTGACTCGCGTCGCCACAGCTCCCCTTCTCTCTCTCCTCCTCCCCACCAGCTGAACAGGCAGAGAGGTGTGACCTCCCAGGCTCCAATTTTGTCACGTCCCCTTACGTCACCACCTCCTCTCATCCCCTCCCCTGCCAGAGATCCAGAAAAGTCCAAGCACCCCAGCAAAGACTCGGTAAAGAGTCCAGTCCAGAGAGATGATGAAAGAGGTCGACTGTTCTCCGCAGACAGAAACAGACAGCAACTATCCAGAGACCAAGGGTTGAGAGAGGCAGACAAGGGGAGAGGGTCGAGTCAAGACCATGGTTCAAAGGATTCTGACAAGAATAGATCATCCAGAGAACTTGGACAAAAAGACTCTGACAAGGGTGAAACGCCAGCCAAAGAGCCAGAAAAGAGGAGAGCATTGAGTAAAGACTCAGGTCTGAAAGAATCTGAAAGGGGAAGACCTGTCAGTAGAGATCCATTAAGAGATTCAGAAAAGGGGAGGCAAGTGAACAGAGACTCTGAGAAGGGGAGGCAGACTACCCGAGAGTCAAGCAATAGAGAAACAGATAAGAGCAAATCATTCTCTAAGGATCCCAGCCATAAGGATATGGAGAAATCTCGGTCACTCAGTAGAGATACAGGGCTAAGGGACTCTGAGAAGCATAGACAATATAGCAGGGAAACAGGAAAAGACTCAGGCCAAGGTAAAGACAGACTATCTAGCAGGGACTCTGACAAGGGTAGACCTCCCTCTAGAGACTCCAGTTATAGAAGCACAGAGAAAAACAAAGACTCTGGCTCAGGGAAAGATAATAACCCTGGCAGTCAGTCCAAACAGGCAGGAGGTGAGAGTAAGAGCCCCAGACTGGCACCTGCAGGCTCAGGCCAGTCCTCCCCTCCTGTGGGCACTGCTGTCCTCACAGGCCAGCAGCGAGGTGGCGGCGCCAAGCAGATGGACAAGCAAGGGAAGCACGGCAGCAAAGACCAGGATGCTTCTGCAAGCCTCGGGTTGCTGCCCCGCCACCGCTCCACCCCGACCTCAAACATCACCCAGTCAAAGGACAAGGCCAGCTCAGGGAAGGAGAGTAGTAGTGGCACTGGAAATTTAATACCAGCTTCACTCCATAAGGACTCCATTGTTGGGAAATCTGGCTCCCCGCAGTCTTCATTTCAGAAGTCCAATTCACGGAAATCAAATGATTATTCGTCAGGTCCGGCAGCAGCAGCTATGAAGCCGCTGTGGTCGTCAAGGACACCAGTAGAGGATGATGTCGTCAAGCGAGGCTCCATGCACCTGGCCTCCCCAGCTGCAGCCTCAGCTGCCAAAGACAAACACCCCAAAGTTAAGACGGCGGGCAGCAGAGAGGTGTCCAAAGACCGCGAAAGAGAGAGGAGTCTCCAAAACAGCGACAGCAGCAACAAAATCCCTCTCCTCAACAATAACACGAAAGCTACCGGCAGCTCTAACACGCACGCCACCAACCCCAGCGCTCACAACAGCAGCAATAGCAAAGCTCCAGTGCTCGGAAACAGCACCAAAGCCCATGGGAAGGCTCAGGGTGAGAAGCTTGAGAACCAGGGAGGGGATAGGTCATCCTCAAAGAGCAGAGAAAATTATTCTTGTCCTGAGAGGAAGAACAGCTCCAGTCTGGACAACTTACAGCAGCTACAGCAGGGCAGTTTAGCTCCAGAAAAAGGAGTGAAGACCTCCTCCCAGTCTCACACCAAACCAACAGCTAACCAGCTTCAGTTGTCCTCCAGAGAGAAAAAGAGATCAGTTAAACCCCCTACTATAACTCCAATGAAAACTGATATCAAGACTGACCCTAATGGAACCACCACTGTTGGTGGTATTTCTTCCTCCTGCCCCACGACCACTACCTCCACCATCTCTCCTGCAGGCCAGGGGACCCGTCGCTCTGCCCGCTCCACCCTCCTCTCTTCAACCTCTGCCAGCAGCAGTGACAGCTCCGAATCAGACACCCAGACTCACACGGAGGAAGATGATTTGCGCAAGGAGCACCGAGACCACCACGGTCTCCTCGCTCAAGGCACTGAGGACGAGGGCGACGGACCAGAAGACGACCACGACCGAGGCATGGATGATAAACATCACGACGACGACAGTGACGGGTCGGGGTCAGCCAAGCGGCGATACCCTCGACGCAGCGCACGTGCACGCTCCAACATGTTCTTCGGCCTCACACCTTTCTATGGAGTTCGCTCGTATGGCGAAGAGGACCTCCCCTTCTACAGCAGCGGGGACGGAGCCGGAGCCGTGGTGAAGAGGAGGACGGGTGGCCGCCGGAAGTCAGCTGAGGGGCAGGTGGACGGTGCAGATGATATGAGCACGTCCTCTTCGTCGGGGGACAGTGGAGAGGATGACGACAGTGGAATGAAACCGAGGGGTAAAGACCCTTGCTACTACAACTTCACCCGAACGATAATTAACCCTGGTGAGGGGCTACCGTCTATAGAGGGGATAGACCAGTGTCTGGGACGAGGGTCCCAGCTTCAGCGCTTTCTAAAAGACGAGGAACAGCAACAACAGAGGGCGCAAGGAAAAGCTGAAGAAGATATGCTGAGTGCTTTGTAAGTACACACAATTATTTGGTTTGATAAAATATTGGTTTGAAATTTATTTGATTGCGTTCCATTGTCTCTTACAACCTGTCATGTCGTCTTTATTGTGTTTTACAGGACTCTTGGCAAGCAGCGCATCGGCCAACTCGATGGCGTTGATGATGGCTCGGAGAGCGACACCAGCATCTGCACCACCAGCACCACAACCACTACCGCCACCTCCTCCTCCACCCCACACAAGAGCACTCCAAAGAGAAGGGGCAGAGAGAGGCACACGGAGAAACCCGATTCCCATGACTCGAGCAAGGAGGCTGACAACAGCAGTGGAGCAGTCAGCGGCAACACGCGAGAAGGCAGGAAGAACCAGAAGGAGAACTGTCTTCCTTTAGGAGGCGGGGTCAAGTCCCAGCCACAGAGTCAGGGTCAGGATCCTCTCGAGGCCCAGCTGTCACTCAGCACAGACCTACTAAAATCAGACTCCGACAACAACAACAGCGACGACTGTGGGAACATTTTGCCATCGGACATCATGGAGTTTGTCCTCAACACGCCTTCCATGTCGATGCAGGCTCTGGGTCAGCAGTCTGAGCCGTCCTCCTCCGAGCTGCTCCTGGACGAGGGCTACGTGGACGTCAACCGCCGCAAAGACATTCTGTTTGATGACTTCTCCCAGCCGCTGCCCAGCGCAGAGAGCGGGGGAGTCGTGGAAAGCAGTGTGAATAGCTCTATATCTGTTGAGGAGCCATATCTTCCTTTGGAGCTGCCCTCTGACCTCTCGGTTTTGACCACACGCAGCCCTACAGTCAGCACCAGTCAGAACCACAGCGCCGGGAGTCTCATCTCAGATAGCTCCGACCGCACCATGCTGGGTTTGACCTCAGACCCAGAGACCATCAGTGGGGACAAGAGCGGGGACAAGAAAAGAGCAGGGCCAGGCATGTCACCATCGGAGAGTCAGCACGACGCTACGACTTTGGGAAACAGGGACACGCAGGTCACGGAAGGTCACATGACCCCTGAGCAATTTATTCCCAGTCCTGCCATCGGCCAAGTGGTGGAAGCTCCCGGTAACCAGGATGTTCCCAGGAGTTCTGGTACCCCTGGTTTGCCAAGTTCTCCCTCCCTTCCTCAGAAGTACCTCCCGGCATCAGCCGCAGCCGCCGGCAGCCCCAGTCCGGTTCCTGGTCCGGGGCCGTCCCAGGCTCAGGTCTCCAGCCCGGCAGTCATCAAACCAGGACCTGACAAGCTCATCGTGGTCAATCAGCAGTTCCAGCCTCTCTACGTTCTTCAGACAGTCCCTAACGGTGTCACCCAAAAGATTAGCGCCACAGGAGTGATGGACACTAGCTCTCAAGCAGTGCTGAGCTCCATGACACTCACCACAGGGTTAAATACCAGTTTATCCACGGCACAGCCAATATTTCCTGCTGGTGGCAAAGTCCTGGGTACCATGCCTCACCCTTCCCAGATTCATACCTTTACGGGAGCCACACAGGCGGGCTTCCAGACAGGAATCCCAAGCACCACCTCAGGGCTTCTCATTGGGTTGCCCTCTCAGCCGCACGACCAGCCCCAGATTCTGGTTTCCGAGGCAGGTCGACCGCATGAGCTGGGTCCCAGTGTCGCCATAGTCTCCAGTCCCTCCTCCCTCACTTCCTCCCCGACCATACTCGCCTCTGCTCATGGCAAGAAGAGGCCCATCTCTCGTCTTCTGCCAAGAAAAAGCAAAAAGTTGGCCCGCTCCCGCAGCCAGCCAACTCTGGCGCCGTCAGAAGTGGGCCCTCCCAACATGACCCTCATTAACCTGTCTTCCCCTCAGATTACTGCGAGCATCCCCGGCCAACCTGGTAGCCTGGTTGAGTTAAGCACCCTCTCCACGTCTCAGCGCAAGGTCCCCAATATTATCAAGAGACCAAAATCAGGTGGGGTTATGTACTTGGATCCCACAACTCTCCTTCAGCAGAGGATTCCTGGTCCTGCCCAGTCCGGTATCCTTGGCCACGATTCCTCTACTCACCTCCTACCATGCACAGTCTCTGGTCTCAACCCCAGTCAGTCGGTGTTAAATGTAGTGTCTGTGCCCCCTAGTGGTGCTGCCGGCCTTCTTGCACCAGGATCAGTCTCGCTCTCCACCCCTGTCCTCAGCTCTACCGAGATCACAGGGCCAATTAGCAACCTCCTGTTTAAAGCAGGCCCACATGGCTTGGGTCTGTCTGATCAGCCAATGGTCCTTCAGTCGGCAGGAGGAGCTCCTCTGATGTCACAGCTTGGCTCCTCCGTGCAGACGTCTATAGCTAGCAGCATCTGCGTCCTGCCCTCCCAACAGACCATCAGCATGGCCGTCAACCGGCAAGGAGAGACAGACGGCACGAGCGTCCACTTGCAGCATCAGTCTCAGCATGTCAACAGAGCGCAGACCGTGGACTCCGGCCCAAACACCACCGTTACTTTAGCTCCCGTCCCAGCCAACCCTCTAAGCCCGGCCAAGGGACGTGTTGTTGGAGTGTTCACCCAAACCACCACGCACTCCCAGAGCAGCAGAACAACTCCCATTTCCAGATTGTCTGAACAGAGGCTGTCTAACTCCACCACGGGAGTTGCAGTTTCAGGAGCAGAAAGAGGCAAACAGAAAACAAAGAGGAGCAGGCCCAGTGCAGACTTGACCAGTGGGAAGAAGCTCAAGGCCTCTCAGGCAGAGGAGCATCACAGCAACACTGCAGGACGACCTCACTCAAACCCAAGGTGAGATGGTTATTATTTTGGCTGTGTGGGATGTAATTAGCAATAACCGTCCTGCTATCATTTTGAGTTAATCTTAAGATTTATTCTATGGATGCTTCTCTATAATAAACAGATGCAAAATTGATATTGTGCAAACGTATGTTTTCATTTGCTGGGCGCTGTAATAAAGATTGATTTAGATACAGAGAAATCAAATATCTATGACCACCAACTGTTGACAAAGTACTTTGCATAAATATATTTTGAACCACTCCCATCTTTGCATGCAGTTCCAAAGATCTGAGCTCCCCTGAGCCCATGGACACGGGCAAGCCCACAGACAAGGCGAGCAACAAAAGGTATGGAGTCATAAAAGCAAGGTGCTGGTTTTCATGGTGACTATATAACAGAGATCTAACACTTACGTCAAATCTTTTCCAGCATGCTTGGGAAAAAGAAGACATCTGATGGTCCCTTTGTGCCAGGGAAAGTAGTGGGGAAAGACAAATCTTGTGCGGTGGGGGGAGCAGGGTCTCTTCCTGTGGCTTCACCACCCGACCAGGACGGCAATAGCAGGGACACTGGCATGGATAGCAAACCCAAGAAGGGCATCATCTTTGAAATATGCAGCGAGGACGGCTTCCACATCCGCTGTGAGAGCATTGAAGGTGAGAGAAAACAACCACATCTCTTATGTTTGTGTTTTTTATGCTAATATGCCTCTGTCATAGGTCACATTACGTATCTTTTTGAAGTTTGTATAGCTGTAATAAGCGACTTGTTGTGCACAGTGCTGTTTGCAATTCAGACAACATTGAAACACAGTTCTTTTCTGTACATATTAAATGCACCAGATTTCCTGACTGCATTCAATGCTCTTTGATAGAACAAAGAGTGTGATTATATAACACATATACGCATAAAGGTTACTTGCACAGACATGCTCTGCATGCATATAAAGAAAAGAATAAGAACTGTTTGAAACATTGAAGAGACAGTGCTTGAAATACTGAGCTTTCCTGTCCTAACTGTCCTGTTACAGAGGCTTGGAAATCCCTGACTGATAAGGTGCAGGAAGCTCGCTCCAACGCACAACTCAGAGAGCTCTCTTTTGAAGGTGAGGCATCATTCTTACTGCATCAAAACAATAAAACACAAATACATCTGTTTCATAGTATTCACTTTGACGTTTTTATTTGCCCCTCACAGGAGTGAATGGATTGAGGATGCTGGGAGTCGTCCACGAGGCAGTGGTCTTCCTTCTGGAGCAGCTTTACGGCTCTAGACACTGTCGGAGTTACCGTTTCCGCTTCCACAAACCAGAGGAAAC
>JBCAUF010000253.1:3709030-3723009 GCA_038406115.1 Haemulon aurolineatum
AGAAGTCTTCGAATATTTGAGAATAAAAATCTGTTTTTAATAAATCCGGTTTGGTCTTCTGAGATCACTGATGGAAGAACTCTCTCGAGCCTAAAGGCCAATGCCTTTGCCAATAACTTGGTGTCAACATTGAGAAGGCTGATGGGTCAATATGAGCCTGGTTCGAGTGGGTCCTTGTCTTGCTTGAGTATCAGAGAAATAGAGGCCGTATAGAACGTGGGGGGAAGTGCCTTATTGGCCCCTGAAAATGATTCGTTAAAAACGTCCAGCAAAAGGGCAGAAATCTGACCAAAAAAGGCTTTGTAGAACTCCATGGTAAACCCATCTGGGCCCGGGGCCTTGGAGCTCTGCATGCCTGTAAGTGAATTATTTAATTCTTCAATGCTAAAAGGTTCTTCCAGCATTGCCTTATTTTCATTAGAGACTTGTGGAAAGGGTAATTTGCTAAGAAAAGATTCAACCTGAGAAGTGTCTACTGCAGAGTCTGGGACATATAATTGAGAATAATATTGTTTAAATGCTGTGTTTATTTCCCTTGGATCTAAAGTTGTTTCGCCATTGCTAGTTTTAATTTCAGTTATCATCTTAGAGGCAGCCGATTGTCGTATCTGCCAAGCCAGGAATTTTCCTGGTTTCTCACCATATTCATATGATCTGTGACGGGAGCGTAAGATCTGCTGGGCAGTGTCTCTTATGGAGAGAAGGTCAAACTCAGTTTGGAGTGCGAGCCTCTGCTCAGCAAGGTCTGGGCTGGGCTTGATTGAGTAGCGGCTATCAAGTTCAATAATTTGGTCTGTAATATTGGTGATGCGCTCTCGTCTGCGTTTGTTTGCAGTGGATGAATAATAAATTATCTGACCACGTATAAAACATTTTAAACTTTCCCACAATACACTTCTTGAAACTTTGCCCACATCATTTATCAACATGAAATGTTCTATTTGTGTTTTAATAAATTCAGAAAATGATTCATCTGATGAAAGGAGATTATTGAAACGCCATGTTCTACTTCTTTTAGGATAGGTGAGCACCATTTTCATGACATGGGGAGCATGATCTGAAATAACAATGGCCTCATAATTACATTCTTGAATTAAGGGAGGTAATTTACAATCAACCAAGAAGAAATCTATACGGCTAAATGAGCGGTGAACTGGGGAAAAAAAAGAGTAGGTTTGGTCTGAGGGGTTTTTGAATCGCCAAGGGTCCGTGATTTTGTAAGTAGAGAGGAATGTTTTAATGCATTTGGCCGACCTCGTCAGAGGCTGGGAAGAGGTAGCTGATCTATCCAGGCTGGAATTCAAAACACAGTTAAAGTCCCCACCTACGATGAGGTGGTATTTGTTTAGGTCGGGTAGAGGCAAAAAAAAGGTGGTAAAAAATTGCACATCAATGAAATTGGGAGCATATAAACTTGCCAGAATCACTGGGACGCCAAACAAGTTGCCAGTTACCACTACATATCTACCAAAGGGATCAGCTTTAATGTGTGAAGGGCTAAACTGGATTTTCTTATTAATTAAGATAGCTGCTCCCCGTGATTTCTGTGTGAAGTTTGAGTGGAATATTTGTCCTACCCAGTCTTTCTGAATGCTACGATGGTCCTTATCAGCAAGATGCGATTCTGAGATAAATGCAATGTCAGCCTGTAGATGTTTAAGGTGTGATAAAACACGGGCCCTTTTTTCAGGCTTATTCAGGCCCTTAACATTCCAAGAGACATAACATACTGAGTTCCCTTCTAAAGAATTAGAGCTTGTCATGGTACCCGAGCTATACCTTTCAAACAACAACTGGGGAGAATGACCATAACGTAAAAGCAAGACGTAAGGCTCTGTGGCAATAAGACAAAAACAAAAACAAAAACAAAAAATAATAATTACAAAAACACTTAAACATGTACCCCCCCTCCCACTCCCCACCCCACACGGGGCAACAAAAAAAGGCCTGCATTACTCCCAGTGCAGGCCTTTGAGCCATTAATGCTCTAAATTGTGGTCTGTGGCAACCAGTAAGCCAATAAATAAATAAAGAAGGTAAAAAGAAAATGTAGGATGGCAAACAAAATAGGCTAGACACATGTCAGATTGCAATTTCCATTTTGTATTCAGGTGTCAATGGACATTCTTCAATACATTAGTCATAATAGTTGGTTGCTCCCCCCTCCTTCCCCCCGCTCTTTCCTTCAGAGACAGAAAGGGCGAAGAGAAAAAAAAAAGAAAAAAAAGAAAAAAAGAAAAAAAAAATTCGTGTCCAACGACGTGTCCAATATGCCAGTCCAACAAGAGGGTTTAAGAGGGGAGATAGAAAAAAAGGAAAAGGAAAAAGAGAGGAGGAAAAAAGGAGGGAGAAAAAAGAAAAAAAAAAAAAAAAAAAAAAGGATCCAGGTGGAGAGGATCTTGCTCTAGGATGTGCCTGCTTTCTCCCTGAGGAATTTCTTCACCTCGCCGGGGGTATTAAATGTGTGACGCTCTTCTTCGAAAATCACCCGCAATTACCCCAGCTCTGGGTGGAAGAATTTGATTTTCTTTTCATATAGGAGATGTTTCATCTCCTTGTAGGCAGCGTGGCTTCTGGCCTGACTTCTCGTAAGATCCTGGACGACCCTGATCCGGTGCCCGGAAAATTGGAGATCCTTGCCCTTGGCCCACTTCTCGAAGCGGGTCTTGTCCTGGTACCCCAAGAACTTCATTATGAGAGCGCGGGGTCCCTTGTCCTCCTGCCTGTGGCCGATGCGGTGTGCCCTCTCCAGCTCCGGTTCCGTCTCAAACACCTCGGTGCCGGACAAGTCCCTCAGCAGCTTAGACATGAATGCCACCGGGCCCATGGGGGTTTCGGATCCCTCCGGTATGCCAAACACTCTCAAGTTAGATCGCCTGGAGAGAGCCTCCAAAAACTCCAATCGTTCTTCCACCAGCTCTAACTTTCGTTGTAGTTTTGTCACTTTGGGCGTTATATCATTGATCAGGGTGAAGTTTTCTCCCACCTTTGCCTCGTTGTTTGCCACTCGCGTCTCCAGAGCTTCAGCTTTGCTGGCAGTGTTCTCAGCCACGCGTCTCAACGGCGCAACGCACTCCTCCACCTTAACAATAAACTCCTCTAGAATAGCGTCCCGAATGGAGTCTTTGATGGTTTGGGCTAGAGTGTCTGTTAAGGTGACAAGTCGGGCGTCCAGGGCTGCCATGGTTATCGGATCGTTAGCCATGTTGAGTGATTCTGTGTCGGTGTTGCCGCCCTTGCTTGCTGCTGCTCTGGTAAAATGTTTAATCCAGAGTTGATTTACTTTTGCCTTACGCCGATCAAGTGATATTAAGCAAACAAAGTAGAATAGTCAACAACAGTTGTTGTATGTATGAGAAAAACATATTTTTATATTTATATAAATTAACAAATATTTTATAGTCATAAATAGTTTTTAGTAAAAAGTACTTCACAACTGGGCTGCACAATAAATCGTTGAAAATTCAGCGATTCTGAAGCATTTTATATCACAAGCTGCAATACGAACAAATGGGGGGGGGGGGGGGGGGGGTTATAAATTCTTGAAAACGTCCAGTTTTCACTGTTTTTCAAAAGACCATTAAGCATGTACTTAAATTTACGGGTGTTTTGCACAGAATACTACGGTACTTTGTTGCAGAGCAGCATTGCGGAGCAGCATTGCACACCAAAAGCCAAAGCGAAAGTGCGGCTTCTCAGATGTAAAAAACAATTTCCCACATACGTTTCAGCATCTAAAATCAATGCTGGCATTATCGTTTCGGACAGACAGATGGTGGGGCTGCGTGCGCCAGGTGTCCTCTTTTTTGGAAATCAAAATACCCTACCCAAACGCAGCACTGCTGCTGCCCCTCAACCTATGCATATGAGAAGCCGCACTTTCGCTTTGGCTTCTCAGATGTAAAAAACAATTTCCCACATACGCTTCAGCATCTAAAATCAATGCTGGCATTAACCTTTTCGGACAGACAGATGGTGGGGCTGCGTGCGCCAGGTGTACTCTTTTTTGGAAATCAAAACACCCTACCCAAACGCAGCACTGCCGCTGCCCCTCAACCTATGGAAAAGCGTCTTTATAACAGGTGATTTAGTGGAGGAAGCCCACCTGCAATTGAGAATGTGGGGAGAGTTTAAGTAGAGGACAGTAGGTAGGAGGGTTAAATGGATGGCAACAAAAACCCAAGCGTTAGTGGCAAGAGTCACCCACTACTAGCAGCAGAGATAACGTTAGCCTCGCCAGAATCACTTTGGGTGCGCTTAAAAACGTGGATATTTTCTGTTTTTCAGGCAGTGTGGTCGACGCGACAGTCATAGATATTCAAATACAGCATCAAACAATGAGATACCATTTGAATGTTTTTTTTAGACTTTCCGCCGATCGGATCGGCAGATATTTCACTCTCACAAGTCGTCATTCACCGATCCGATCAATGACGTCATGATGACATCTAAAATAAACAAACTGTTATAATATTCAAACATTATAGAGACCTGACATTTGTAAATATTACAGCTGGCTTGTAATATGGCTCGTTATCATCATCATTACTGCACTGTGACTGCAGCACCGACGTGTGTGTTTTGAGCTCTGTGAGGGACAATAAAGTTGTATAAACCTGAATACGCCGCGCATGTCAACGTCAGTTACAAACAAACATGTCGGCGATGTGGAACTTCTTCAGCGTGCACCAGAGCGACACAGCAACCATAGCGTGTCTTCTCCCTGTGTAACGTTTCAGTACATCGGGGAGCAGGGCTGTAAACTTATGGTCGCCACTCGCCAAATGCGCCCAAAGTATGGCAGTTCGCTACGTTTGCAAGTCATCAGCACGAACGTGAATCAGCGGTGGTTCTCAATCACGTCCGTGAATCACGAGTCCGTGACAGTGCACCAGCGCGAACGTGAATCCGCAGCAACGGTTCTCAAATACGTCCGCAAATCACGAACGAGCGAGTGGCCTGCATGGTGATTATATTTAGACGCACAGAGCATCTAAACTCAACTCTCATCACTGTTCTGTCCATAGACTGTATATAAGGATCTGTCTTGTTCTGTTCTGATTTGATTCCTGAATGTGGACATCTGGATATCGATTTTTTTTCCTTGAATTTTGTTATTATTTGTTGTCATCATCATCGTTGTTATTGGTTGTAGGTTATATGAGGCTGTAGTAAACCACACAGCAGCCTTATTAAAGAGCAAAAAGCAGGAGGTTGAGTAGCTTCACATTCAAGCAGGTGTAGAACTGATTGCAGATTGAAACTCTTTCAATGTTTTGAAAAACTAATTTGACCGCAGTACTGTCACTGTCCATGTTCACATTGTTTTGATTATTCAAAAGATTAAGATGCATTTTAAATAATACTACTGGTCCATTTTCTAAGCATGTATCGCTATATAATACTGTTATCTCAACCAAAGGTACTGAAACAGATGTATATGTCACAAAAAGAGGCAATTCATTAGTTGGCCAGTAAAAAATTTACTTGGCCGGTAGATTTTTTTCATCTACCGGTCCCCTTGGCAAGTGAGCCAAAAAGTTAGCTTACATGGAGGAAAATCTGCAAAAGCTGGAAAAGACGTTATTTAAATAGATCGGATCGGTGATCGTTTTTTTTAAACAGTCTGATCGGTGATCAGTGATTGGCCCAAAAAATCCTGATCGTGTAAAGCTTAGTCTTTTTTGTGTAAGTTCATCAGTGCAATAAACATTTTGTGAAAAAAAATCGTGAATCGGGATCTCAATTCTTAGCAAAAAAATAGCAAATTTTTTCCAGAATTGTACAGCCCTACTTGACCGTCAAGTTCTCAAGAAATTGTGACAGCATATATGAACTGTTTATTGTGTTTTATTTTGAAAGAGGGCAGAAGTGCATTACATAAATTCTGTAATTCGGATTTCCTGTCTAATGCAATCTGCTCTGTTGAGCTTCACGCGATTTAGCAACAGCTCCATTAAAAAAAGCAAGGCTGCAGATTGACAGCACTGCGGCACGGAGAGACGCTACTGGGATGTGCTGGGGCTCGCCCGGCTCTCATTGACTGCGGCATAAAAATCCTTATGCGGTCGATTGTATAACACTTCACTGGTTCTGTGCCACCATGGGAAACTTGCGCATGATAAGTTTTGCACTCAGCTACAACATCTTTTTCGGAAGTACTGCCACACTGCTGACATTGCTCCTACCCCTTGCTACTTTGTTAGCACACACTGTTCACGTGGGCTCTGCATGTTGGATCCTGGTGCTACTGGATAGAAATGCTGGAGCGGACTTCTGGAATGGATTGTGCTAATATCGGAGATTTTAGAAGAAGGCCAATATAACCCAATACTCGTTTTTTGGCTGATATTGTACCGATATTCGATATCAGTATGGGATTGGGACAACCCTAATACAAAGATGCAGAGTCTGAGGTGATGCTGCTCTATGGTGCTGCTGGTGCTATGCTTTCTATTTTGATGACGCATGCGACAGTGCAACTCTGTGGTGGCTGGTGTCAGGTTGGGTGTTTTTTCTGCTACATATTAAGGGAATAGTTCACCCAAAAATGAAATTAAGTCATTATCAACTTACCCACATGCTGATGGGAAGTCCGTCGTAGTTTTTTTATTCCTCAAAGTGCCGCGAGAGGCTCCGGGGGTTTTCGTCCTGACCGCAAAGCCATATAGTGAGAGTCTATGGTAATTGAAAAGAAAAGGTCCATAAAACTACTCAGAAACTTTTGTAATATTCCTCCATACTGCTCGTCCGCTGCAATCCAAGTGTCCTTAAGGGGCAACATCCAGAGTTTACTCGAAATGACATAATTTAGTACATTTTTATAACCTGTTAGTAACTGCAGTTTATTTGCCTGGATGTGCACTAGGGTTAGGTTAGGTGGTTAGGTCTTGCAGGTATTGTTACTCTTCTTTAACCATACAGTTCAAACTGCAGTCTAATAACTTGCATGTGCGTAGTGGAACGGCTGCGCTGCGTTCCGCTCCGATCTCTTAACCGGATGTTTCTGCGCACGACTTTCTGTCCTGCATGATCTGCGTTTTGACTCTGGTGTTTCCCCTCAGGGATCAATAAAGTAATCTGAATCTGAATCTGAAAATAGAAGCTCTGCTATCTGCCGTGGAGGTTCCGGAGAAAACACATCTGGCGCATTTATGAATATATGCATTTAGAAAAACACCAGCCAGCACACACAGCGTCGCTCACAATGGCATCATCTATCGGCAATATCACAGAGGGCGATTGGGACGATCAGGAAATGTCACAATCACCCAACACTATTGTGTTTACACCCTGCTGAGAGCAACTACTGACACACAAACACAAGAGGGACCTGCCTGCACCAGTGATTAGTGATTTGAATGTTGCGCCGCTAGTGCACGCACTGCTTTGGAGAACGCACCTGAACATACCGGAGCACGCCTCCAGGCTAACAACTGCAGTGACTAACAGGCTGTAGAAATGTACTTAATGAGATCATTTCGAGTAAACTCCAGATGTTGCTTTTTCAGGACACTTGGATTGCAGCAGACGAGCAGTATGGAGGAATATTACAACGTTTTTTAGTAGTTTTATGGACCTTTTCTTTTCGGTATAGACTCTCATTATATGGCTTTGCGGTCAGAACGAAAACGCCGGACTTCTCATCAGCATGTGGATAAGTCGATAATGACCAAATCTCATTTTTGGCTTTGAAAGATTGGACATTACTATTAACGTCATTGAGATGGTGGTTGTGGCCCTACAGTATGACCTGTGAAGACAATGTGAAGAGAAAAAGTATGGAAGTGTGGACTTAGTCCAAATGAAAATGTAATACACATTAGCATTAGACTTAAGCCGTATTCGCCTCTGGTAATTTGTAATAATTGCGCCATGTCCGTAATTTGTAAAGTAAAAATTCCACTGCAAATTACCTACCATATTTAGCCAAACACGGACGTCCCGTGATAATACTAGTCCCGTGCAAACGTGCATCTCAGTGATTTGTTGATTTTATTGTGTGCCTTTTGAGTTATGAATGGCAATTTTGACACAGTTTTAGGTGCAAATACAGTCTCGTCTCATTACTGGAGACCCATTGGAAAAAACAGCAAACTCAGATCCATAAAAAGAGCGAAATTTCGGAGGATATTGAGATGGATGACATAGCAGCATGCAGTGAGGAACATTTTTCTATCTTTCAACAGGATTAATACAAACGCCATGACGGCCAGTTATCTCGATAACAACTGCACGCTGTTCTGAAGTCACGGTACTGCTTTGACATTTTGTTCACAGTTGCCATGACGACTACCACCGACAGCAGCGGACGTGCACAGCTTTGACGTCATATCAGGCCATAATGTCGGTAAATCTGAGTAAAATACAGACTTCAATTATCCCGTGTGAATGCACTGCAAGAAACACGGGGGGGTGGCAATAAGACATATATACATTGACGCCGCATCGACTGTGGAGCGGCGTGCCTACAGTGCAATCATCTTGGAAAAGGACCACTCACTCCTACAGTGCCTTAAATCTACGGAAGAATGGGGTTTCTACACAATAAAAGAGATCATAAATCGCTCAGTTGTCACGCTATTTTAATGGGGTTTGTCAAACGTCAGACATGATAGATGGATAAACAAAATGTACTGTAAACTGTACTGAACTGTTTAGCACTGTATTTGTCCATTATAATTATTCATTTTACATTTACACTGATCTGTACTGTATTTACCCCTCATAGCGTATTAATTGTTATGTCTAGGGCTATAGATAGGCTACCTCTCGCTTTGGTTGTCACCGTTTGTTGAGGTTGGACTGGCCAAGTTTTACCGGGCCGCACTCCGCCCACCCAGCTGGCTGGTCGGCCTGACGTCGACCAAGAATCTGACACTCTGGTAGTGAAGAATACACTCGCCATCTCCCTCCAGGTATCACGCTGAACAGAGGGAAGATGGTTAGATTGTAACTACCAGGGTGTCTTTGGGCATCGAGGACGGTGAGACCTGACGCTGTTCGCTCCACTTGCACCGCTCTGCTGGTGCACTGGATACCAGACATCCACTGAGCATACTAGTGAAGAAAGAGCCAGCTAGCCGGCCAGGCAGAGAGCGACCCGGTGAGACTCGGCCAGTCCGACCCAAAGGAAGGGGGAGGAGGAGGGACAACTAAAGCGCTCGGTGTGTTTACCAGAGAAACTGCAGTTTACAGCGTAATGTGTGAGCACCGACGCTGGCTGTTTATTTTACAAACTAAATGTGGGAATAACAGAACTGTTCACTGGACACAGAGAGGGAGTCGAGTGTGTTCTTCCCCGTCAAGAGTGTCGGTCTCTTGGCCAGCATCAGGCCAGACGGAGAGGCAGCTGGAGGGACTACTGAGGGCTAGCTCTTGGCTGGGCTACATCCATGGGGCTATGCAGTCTAGATGCTTTCCAAATAGCATACAAAGAATGACTGACATCTAGGTGAAGTCCTGCCTTGATGAGATGACTTACAGTTTGCATTTTCATTTTGAATTTTGTCCACTTCAGAGCGTGGTGACATGAAAATGTAAACGTCTTTGAGTGTTTAGAAGAGCGCTATATAAATTCAATGTATTAAACGTAATAGACTGGAGAGAGGGAGCACTGTTGACATGTCCGATGACGTAGGCAGTTACGATGGCAGAGACTACATCAAAAATGCATTTAAAAAGTTGATTTTCCTTAAAACGGCTGACTTTTATGATTGTTTTTTCCCCGTTTTTTCTCTTACATTTGGGTCAGTTACTTGGTTTCATGTTTTACCATCTCTGTCTGAAACTGCACTAAACTTTCAATGGCTTTTCAATGTGTGTAGCTGGAGGTGACCAATCCAATGATGTCATAGACTGTGGACCGACAACATGACTGCGCCCTTGCTAAAAAACTAATGCAGAATGCGAAACTCAACTTCACTTTTCTCCTTAATGTTTACGTTTCATGTGTTAGTTTAACATTTTTTAAGTACACTGGAAATCAGTTTAATGAACTGTGTTTATTTGTCTGGCTGTTGCATGTCCTCTTTAAGGCCTGTTTATGATGTGCTTTAGCAGGGGTTCTATGGAAATCTGGCACTCTCTTGAACAAAGTTAAACTGTGACAGAGCGCCATTCACAAACCCCAGAATGAACACGTTCACCAAACGGAAAATACCAGTACATTCAGGTCACCTTCGGTCAAAATTTGAAGGAGTTCATGTTCAGGCACACTTCCTCCCAGTAGCGTAACGCGGAAGGTTTTAACCTTCCTGTTTTAACCTTCCTGTTTTAACTCGCAAGCAAAGAAAACTGATTTTCTAGCAAAAGTTTTTAACTTGCAAGCACAAATGATCATATGTTTTTCATTACAAACATTAGTTTGAAGTTCTTTGAACATCTTTTTTTTGCAATTGCAACTTATTCTGTTTCGTTCTCAATTTTTTTTGATTGCCACTCATTTTCTTTTGCTCTCATATCTCTTTTTTGGTTGCAAATCTGGCGTATTTGATTGAATAATAAAGAGACAAAAGTCTCTCCATAGTATTTCTGTAAGTCCTGAAAGGAGTTGAGATGTCAGTTAATGTGAAAGTGCTGAAAATGCAGAAAAATGTTTTAACTGTACACTTTTAGCATTCAAACTGGCAGTCCAAGTGTTCATTGACATGCTGGGTCAAAGCGGTTGAAGTGTTGGTCTAGATTCTGACGCAAGAACAGTTGAAGGCCTCAAAACGTGGCTTCATGTGAAAGAGGATGAGCTTGTTTATGTTTACACTGCATGGTATGGCTCGACTCGACTCACTTTTGGTACCAGGCACTTTTTCCAATTTCCTTTTCTATTGTACACACACACCGTGACACCACATGAAACTACTACGACATCATCTTCAACATGACAGACAAAAGAGCAATGGAGGATATTGAAGGGATGGGATGGTGTTCTTGATACAGCCATTTGACAAAAGCTGTGTTTACATAGACATAAATATTTGGAATAAAGGGCTGATCAAAAACTTATTCCGATTGCATTGCTTTGAACTCTGTGAGTACCAACCGCTCCCACCAGTCTTTACTCCTGACTTTCATCCATCAGCTTCTGGTCTTTGGGGGAGCAGGGGGCAGCAGCGCCAAACTTGGAGGCAACACAAAACTATTAATTTCTTTCCACTCTCTCCTCCCATAACGCAGGAAGACTAGTACGTGCTGCTGAGCCCACTTAATAACATTGTACAATAGGAGCAAAACAACAGCTGTTAAAATCTGCGCATGCCAAAATACTGCTATTCTAAATAAAGCTTGATGCATTTACACACACACACACACAGAACTAACAAGATATGAAGGTGGCACCTCCTCTAAGTTCCACCCGTCTCCTCCATCCAAAGCTACGCCCCCCACGAAGTTGGTATTGCAACTTCCGTGTCTGTCACATGATGCGCTGGATACATTTTCCTCAGCGTCCCAAACCGCCATGAAATGTCTCGTTTCACCATCAGAATGTAATTCGTTTGATCCAATAACATTTGGAAAGGCTAGAAGAGCCGTAAGTACCCCTATTTAAGTTAGTGGAGCGCTAAACCGGAAGTTAGCGGCTGGCTTCTTCTTTGTTGGCTTTTGACGGCAGAAGTCAACTGCGCTTGCTTCATGGCTTGCTCTCGAAGGGACAGAGGGGGGCGTAGGCAGAACTAGTCATGAAGGCATCTGATTGGTTTTTGAGGGTTTTTTTTACACTGATCAGAGTTTTATCAGTCCTACAGCTGCTACAGTGGTATAATTTTTTTCGTTCCTTTTTCTGAATACATAATGTATTGAAAACTGTTAGGATATAAGGACCATTTCACCCAGTATAACAAAAGTGTTTCTGAACAGGATTACCTTTAATCTTTGATTCAGAAAAGGCTGAATGATCAGGTGATCCCAGTTGCTCTGTGTCACGAATGACGATTACCAGTGGTCAGCAGTGTTTCAGCTCAACCGAAAAAAGGCAACAGGTCCAAGTTCTATCCTAACTTTTGCCAACTGAAAACTAACACCAGCACATGAAGTGGGAATAAAAAGTATTTGAAGAATTTTTTTGAGACAAGTCAAGCTAAAGCTGAAGTTCTGAACGAATCTGAAAAGGTATTGTTTGATTTATTTTATTTTATTAACCTTTATTTATACAGGTAAAATCTCACTGAGACCCAGGGTCTCATTTAAAAGAGAGACCCGTTCCTGGTAGGCAGCAGCAAAATACAAAGTTATAGACTAACTGAACATACCGGAGACACAACACAGAACACAAACATTAAAGTATATATGACAAAGTGCAAAAGTGTGGAGACAGACAGAATCTTACCAAACACCTTCAGCTGTGTACGTCCCTCCCCAGCTGCCTCTGTTAAGCTTTTGACAAGACATATGAATTGCACTTCGTCTTTCAGCTGCACATTGTTGATTGTCAACACCACCTCTCCATTTGTTCCTGTTCCATTCACACTGATCCGGTCTGTGAACTGCGTGCCTCGGTCTACAAACTTTGAGGTGGAGTCCTGGTAGAAGATTCTCTTTTTGTCACCTGCCCCTGTCACCTAAAGGTTTATAAAGTTCAAACACATGAAAAATACTACACGCGTTGACAAAATTCACCTCTCTATGTACAGTATGTGTGCATCATGCTTGATGAAACTCACATAGTACCACTGAATGATCAACGCGCCGATGCCTTCGGATGAGTTGAACATGCAGGTAATTGGAGCTGTTTTTCCTCTGAACACCTCCACTCTGTCCTCCATGTTCACCTCCACATTAGCCCACGCTGAAAAACAGAGAATATGGTTGTTGTAAAATATGTCTGCTCAACATGTTTTCGTCAGTAATGCTTGGGTAGGTTCCGTGTTTCTGAAACACTATATTTATTGAAATTCTCTTCCTTTCCTGATATCTATCAATAAATAAAGTTGCCTAAAAAAGAAAAGAAAAACCTGTCTGTTACTGAAAGAAACGCTCCTTTAGCCTTGAAACCTTTGAGCAGGCAGGCTAGTATACATGCTGATAGCGGAACTGGCCACTATCAGTAGTCGAGTTTACATATAAATTGCCAAACTCAAATCAAATAAAATTTTATTTGTGTAGCCCAAATTCACAAAACACATTTTGCCTCGGCTTTACAATCAATGTACAGCGAGCGACACCCTCTGCCCTTGGGAAAAATGTAAATAGAGATTATGTAAATATGGCGTGAGAGAGCGCCAGTGAAATGAATGAATGAATAAAACTCCAAAATAGTCTTATAATTATTAATTAGTTATCACTGACTAATATGATAAACCAATAGTTTTGATAATGATTCAGGCATTGCTCTTTGGTGGACAAACCATGTAACCATGTCTAAATTACCTCAAACTCCCCTGTGCTGACATTTCTTTTATGCACTGAAAAGCATGGCAAATACCAATTTATAAATAAACCAATATTAGCCTCCACTGTTGTCAGCATCAATACATAATGCCACATAAAGCCTCACTAAACTGAACCACAACTTAACGGGTTGGTGCTACCACAAAAGAAAAATCGCTTATAAGAGCCTCAATTATGAAACACACCATTTCTGCGTTACACATCCTGTTGACAAAAACTCAAAGGAGGCATGGAGGCAAAGAAAAAAAAGAAGAGAAGATAGCTATGGTGGGTCAAAGGGAAGAGAGAGATGCTATGACAGGAATGAGAAGCCCACCCATGTCCATATTAATGTGCTGCATTCCATCATGTCACCCTCTTGCAGGAAGAAAGGCTCAATTTACAGGCAGCATAGTAGCTCCACTGTTCCTTCATGATCTGGCTCTGAGGAACGAGTGGTTTTCCTCTTCCAGGGTTTCTCGCTGCGACGCATCCTACTTGTCTATAGGAGGGACCTCACCCCAAATCAAATCAAATTATATTTCAGTCAGGACCACTTTAGTCAAAGATACTTTATTTACATGCAGTAAATTACATTTGGCGGTATGGCTCTGTTC
>JBCAUF010000253.1:3728698-3752835 GCA_038406115.1 Haemulon aurolineatum
CTGACGAGGACCCTATTGTTATTAGTTTGCATTATTGTTGCCCTTTTTCAAACTCTAATTTCGCCCCTTTCTCGTGCTCAAAAAGTCCCCAAACTTTGCCAAGTTGTCTGGCCGGATCCGAAATTCGATATTTTAATATGTATTTACATTTTTTTAGTATTTCAAGAAATCATTTAATTACAAAATGAACTATTCTTGTCATATTTTGAGCTAATCTGCCCCACTACAAGGGGTACTTAAGTTGATCAGATGGAGCTGTGGGGAGTACAAACAACAAAAAAACAAAAGAGATTGGGAACCACTGATGTATGTTGGGGTGTGCCTCTGATTCTGCTCTATTAAACATTATTCATTCTGAGAAATCTGAACATCATCCAGAGTTTGTGTTCCCTCACAAACCAACAAGTAACATTCACATTATCAAGCCTTCAGTTATCAAGCTCCTCTCCTGTGGAATCATCTCCCTGTTTTGCTCCAGGAGGCAGACACTCTCTCTACTTTTAAGAGTAGACTTAAGACCTTCCTTTTTGACAAAGCTTATAGTTAGGGCTGGCTCAGGCCTGTTTTGGACCAGCTCTTAGTTGTGCTGCTATAGGTTTAGACTGCCGGGGGACAAACGACACACTGAGCTTCTTTTCCTCTCCACCCGTATTATATCATTCATGTCTCATTGTCGCAGTTTACTGGCCCGGACTCTTTGTGCTTTATCGGCCTGCAGGTTCCCATGGATCATGGCTGCACCCAGGTCGTGGATCATGGATGTCATTACTGCCATGGCCCTGCCTGACACCCAACACTGCTGCTATTATTATCATCATCACCATTATTATTGTTAAAATTATTATTATTAGTTGCAATTCTATAATAAATATATATTAACACTAATTTGTTAACTACTGTAGCACTGTCATAATCCACTGCCATTTACATTCCGAGTACGGTTACTGTAATCATGTCATCATTCTTTGTAATTGTAAAAATGTTTCTGCTGATTTGTTCTGTACACGTGACATCTATTGCACGTCTGTCCGTCCTGGGAGAGGGATCCCAAGTTTTTCCTCATTTGAAGCGAGGGTCTAAGGACAGAGGGTGTCGCTCACTGTACAGATTGTAAAGCCCTCCGAGGCAAAATGTATTTTGTGAATTTGGGTTATACAAATAAAATTTGATTTGATTTGATTTGTGGTTTTATCAACTATATGAACTTTATCAACCTTTCCCTAATCTTTATAGGAGTAGTCTGTTAGGAGAAGGTCATGTTCTACATTACCTACACACATAACACACGGTGGGTTTTGAAGACCGATATTGTTCATTTTTTGGCACATGTTCTTTGAAGTTGATATTTAACTAAATTGAAATATAAGAGACTTATACGTCTTACTGTATTTTGTGTGTTTAATTTACACAAAGACTGTGTAAATGTAAAAATGGCAATTTTCCATTTTATCTGTCACACTATTTCTCAGTGGGGATCAATAACCTCTTTGAGTCTACACTGGAATCAAAAAGCTTTTCAACATAATCCAGGATTTTGAAGACTATCAGCATCTGGTAATTGGGTTTTCTTTTAGCAAAAGTCTGTCTTTTAAAAGTTCATTCATCATCCGTTTATCGTCAACCGCTTATCCTGCAATGGGGTTGCGGGCATGCTGGAGCCTGTCCTAGCTGACTTTGGGCGAGAGGCAGGGTACGCCCTGGACAGGTCGCCAGTCTATCACAGGGCTAACATGTACAGACAGACAACCATCCACACACTCATTCACACCTATGGACAATTTAGAGTCCCCAATCAACCTAACCTGCATGTCTTTGGTATGTGGGAGGAAGCCGGAGTACCCCACAGAAGGGCCTGGAGTTGAACCCAGAACCCCCCCATGCTCTGGGATTTGAACCCAGAACCCTCGTGCTGTGAGGTGACAGTGCTAACCACTGCACCACCATGCAGCCCGTCTTTTAAAAGTCTATTTGATATTTCTCTACACAAACCAGTTGTGTTTTGTGCAAGTGGGGATCACTCAATTTTTAAGACTTTAGTAACATTTAATTCTACTTTGCATTTATTCACCAACATGAGTGCATGTGAATACACTGATTTATTTCAGATCCCCATCATGTGGCTGACAGAGAGTACTAAAGAGTTGTTTCATGTGAGTGAAAGAGTGGACAAAGAGGTGAAAAGGCGTCCAGATGATTACATTTCTTTAAAGGGTGGAAAAGACCCAGCGGGTGAGAAACCCAATTGGTGAACACTGGTCATCCATCTCAGCTCCCTAAAGGAAGCACGTCAACAGGATGGTGTCTCTGTTTCATCCTGTGCAGACTTCTCTTGGTGTTGTTTTGCTGCCCTTTGTGCGACTGTTTGCTTATTTTAACTGGACAGCTGTGAAGTTTAAGATGGATTGTCATCACTAACAAATAGCTGATGCTGAAACCAGTTTTTGTCTCAGCTCTCTCCCAGGTTTCTGGGTTGGATTCTTCTGCCGACATGAACATCATCATCAAGACTGCTGATGAATCTGGAAGATGTGTGGCAGCAAAAAGTTAAAAGGAAAAGGGTGGTTTGACTAAATAGCCTTCATCGTCTTTAAGGAGAAAAGGCCAAGATGATGAGCTAATGTAGAGACATGGTTGTGTAGCATCCTTAGAAACACTTAAGAAAGGCTGCAGAAGGTTTCAGATGAAAGCAAGCCTTTTGTAACCTCTCTTCATTTAGATACAGTAGGAAGGATTCAGTTGCCCAGAAAACAAACAAAGGAAACTGATTACTGGCCTGCTAAAGGACCAGACGGATGCCTACCATAAAAGGAGGTCCAGAAGCTCTCTGCCAGAAACAAACTAGTGCACAGGACCTTTTATAGCTCCTTGCACTGCTCCTACATATCCCTGTAGGATCATTAAATGCTGTTTGTCAATTGTCCAAAGGTTCTGAACAGGATTTCCCATGATTGTATCTTACACAGTTTCCCTTAGCAAGACAAAAAAAGCTCAGTGCTGCACAGCTCAAATGGGGAGGATGAGGCATAAGGCAAGGAAGGAAATACTGTTGATATTGTTCAGGATTGCAATGCTTTTGCATTTCATTGTACTAAAGAGACTGAGGTAATAGTAGAGTATGGCTCAACAAGTGAGATGGTGTTAATGTAATGTAGGTTCAGGAAATTGGAAAACCCTGGTGATGCATAGCACGTCACACTGCTGAAAAATTGACAGCAACTGTTTCCACCTCTTTGTCTCCCTCTTTCAAACTTTTCAGAGAATAGTTTTACCTTATTTCTGAATTTTAGTCAGAATTTCAGAATTTTTCAAAAGAAAAATAAAGAAATCTATGTGATTTAGGAAAGCAGCCAATGGCTCCATTAAATCAAATGTCCCAGTAAGTCATGTGACCAAGAGCCTCAGAACTGGCCCACCTGAATGGATTGCTGCTCTGGCAAGTCAAAATGTCTGGTGTGAAAAAGCAACAGAAATATGGCTCAGTTTGAACTCCTGCACTCAAAATTCCACCTTAGTTCAGCTGTTGTTGTATAATGTTTAACATTATTAACGCATTAAAAAGTCACTCAGCAGTACTTTGGTTAAGTCACTGCTCAACAAGTCAAGCAGATGATTGGGTATCCTGATCCTAAGATATGCATAGAAACTAGTTTTTAAGTTAGTTTTGACTGTGATAAAGCCATCCTGCACTCAGTACGATATAAATGTCTCCTTTTAACGCTCGTCTAATGTTTCTCAGAGTAATGCTATCTGCAAGCAGAACATCTGGGAACATGTGTACAGAGGAGACACACATGGTGGCTTTTTGCTTATCATTTTATTAACAGCACTGTGCATACTTCCAAAGTGATATGAGCTTTAAAAACCATCAAAGAGTTAATGAATGCCTTTTTACTGACGAGAAGCAACAGGGCTACATGGAACAACGGCTACCTCTTCTGGTAGAAATTTGAAGTACCCCAGTACAGGGACTGAGGTCATGGGGAGGGGGGATGCATCTGGCATCTCTGAGGCGGAGCACTGATCTGAGACCAGGGTTTATCTTGAGAAGCTTCCACAGATCAGTGTTCATGCTTCACAGATGAGGCACCCAATGGATCCGACAAAGCAGAAAGGACAGATTAATATGAGCAATACTGCACAGTCTCGCCTTCAGAGATCAACAGGTACAGATCAATACCTACAAACTCTCTTAAAAAACAAGGCCTTATTCTATTCTAGACATGGTGAGGACCTCTAAACATATGGCACTGCTCACAGAATTATTCACACAAGTAAACAAAACCTTTGGAACAAAATACATGTACAAGAAGGCAAAATCAAATAAAACAGCTTTTTTTTCTCCAACTGTATACAATTAGCTTTTCTTTAAAGTGACAGTATCAAAGCAAAAATTGGTGTACGAAAAAACAAAAAAGATTAATAATACAATGACTTGCTGTCCTCAAAACATCAGTGAATCAATGAAACATTGGTACAGTCTTGTGGATTAACGGGACCCCCCTGCCCCCCTGTTCATCACCCATCATTCAAGAAGTATCTCAAGGCAACTCGGAACAGAAGAGGAGCTAGAGGATGTCCAGACAGCGCAGAGATAGCTTCCAGTCAACCGAGTAATCAGGGCTAATGAGTGGATCGACATGAAATACCACCCCCCCCCCCCCACCCCCCCAAAAAAACAACATTCTTCATATGCTGGGAGAAGTTCAAGTCAATGTACCTAAAAGCTCTTTTCCTTAACTTATCATTCATAGTACCTGGAAATTAGGCTGCTGTCTTTCATCCTACCAACATTGGAAATAATACGAAAAATGTGCAAGTTATAATGTGATACAAAGAAAAAAATAGGCTACTTGTGTGACTTCATTAAGTGGATACTTTTGGCTACATATCACCTGGTCAAACAGACACCAAGGTGAGCTGCTGTGTGTGTGTGTGTGTTTTCTTTTTTGACAGCCAGCGTGAGTGCCACTTGTTTAGACAAACATAATTCCTGAGTTAGTTCTTACAGTTGGCCCAAATACTGATTTTCTATGTAGACTTGGGGGTGGGCCAGCAAACCCATGAGCCTACCATTTTAAAAAGCCTCAGCAATCACTCCCCACTCGCACCTCCTCTGCAGATGGGAAATAGATGTGAAATAGAGGCCTGCATCTATTACAATATGGCTGGTGTCCACACTGAAAGCATTTTGTTTGCTTAGTTGCTGTAACTATACTGAATCTACCTGCAGAGAATTAACCAAAAAAAAAAAAAAGAAAAAGAAAAAGAAAAGAAAAGAGGTTTAAAATGCTGAGGAGTCGACAGCTTGAGAGGGCTGCAAGCTCACAAGCTGCTTGTACTTTCAAGTATGCTACATCAGGGACTGGACAAACATGGGTGATACTGTCACTTTAAAGAAACAGGATGATGGTTAAACACAATATTCACAAAATGTACATTTAAGGCGTAATTGTTTAGCACTAACAATAGTAGCAGCAGTGAAGCACTTCTGAATCAATTATAATAACCACATTTATTTATGATCATATGATCATATTACAATAATATATTACCAAAGTAAATCAATGACATTTTTTTTTGTTTGTTGATTTCGAAACACTGGACTGAGCTGGAGGCAGGAGTCCTGACCAGCCAGCCAGAGAAGTAAGACGAAGACAGAGCAATAATGTTTCAGCCACCACGAATTATCACTCAACACTAGCCTGTCTGGTTCTGCAGGGTTCTCAACATTAGCACGTCTTCGAATAATCTCACTGCCAAGCTCTACGGCTACCCCAGGCCCTGCCATACCAATTAGAGCAGTAGTACGTTCACAGAGCGAGAGTCTGAGTATACTGACTGGAATTCCACATTCATGGTGTACAGAAGCATTGGGGTGGGGGGGGGGGGTAGGGGATTTAAGGAGGATCTGGCCCGCACGCTCACATCCACACACACACACACACACACACACACACACACACACACAAACGCATACACATGCTGCCAGACATGAGTCCAGACCTAAAACCATCGTCATGCTACTTTAAAGAATACAACACGACAAAAACAAGCATGTTTCTCTAAACGGCCCCCAAAAACTAGGCTACAAAAGCCACGCTGTTAATCAAAGGCCATAATGACTGATTTCATCTTGAAAAAACTCTGCTGCATGTCTAAGCTGCTGCTGACTGACACATCCTTGGTGAGGAGGACACTTCCTCTTCCTAACATGTGTTTCTCCACACGCTCATGTCCCTCAGTCCGCCAAAAAAGGGCCAGGCCACCCACCCCCCCAGCCACCTTTAATCCGGTCCCCATCTGCCTATATCACTTGTACCAACAGCGATAATCAAAGCTGAAGTCATCTTTACATACTGTATATGCACGTACTGTATATATTACACACATTTAATATGCATTTATTCATATATTAAATTTTCATTTAGACATACAATTTTAGTTTTATTTGTGAGGTGTTGGTTACATTTTCAGCAAGAGGCTTCATCATGAAAAGGTAAGAATCTGTCTTCCTCAGGATTCCTACAAAAGTCACGTGGCATCCCGTCATGTTTCCCGTACGCGCTCAGTCAGTCCCGCCGGAGGTGTCCTTGAAAAAAACGAAGAGGCCTCACCTCTAGCAGAGGAGGCCAGACACTGTTGAAAGCGCATGGAGTGCAGGGCGCAGAGTCCCAGAGATGCTGTGAGCTCACTGGAGTAACAGCCAGTTAAAAATCCACAGGAGTGGGGAGGGGGTGTAGAGGGAGTGGGGCGTCAGCCAGCACCGGAGGTAGTGCTGCAGGCAATGGGCTTTGGGCCGGCCTGTGCCAACCTAAATCTGAACAAGGCTGGGCCAAGCTAGGGCGAGAGAGCAAACACGAGAGAGAGAGGCACAGGGAGTGTGCTATGTGAGGACATGCGCGGTGGAAGGAATGGAGACGAACTCGCGCAGGATATTCTTCGCCATTTCGATATTGTTCTGTGCAATCATCAGCGCTTTCTGGATGTCCTGGTAAGAGTATCCCTGACTCATGAGGTGCTCGATCTCGCTACTGATCTGAGGGTTGGCTTCTCCTCCTGTCGCTCCGCTGCTGGATGGGCCTGGGACAGGTGGGACGGGGCTGGGTCGGCGCTCCGAGTTGATTCGTCTGGGCAGGGGCTTTGGAGGCCTCTCTGGCGCTTCCACCGGCTCTGAGAAGGCTACACGGATGGGGGAGAGTGAATGGGTTTATACCTTTAAAGCCAAAAGATCTCAACAATCATCTTTTGCTCTTGAACAACATAAATACCCTAAAAGGTCAATACAGGTGAGTGTGAATGACAATCAACTTCAAATTTAAATCTAATCCAAGATTCTGATTGCTATAATTAAGCACTTGTAGCAGACAGAACAATGAATATTTGTAAGGGGTGAGCTATGTATTTATATCTAACCATATACATATATGGTGAACTGGGTGACCTTTCCATTGTAGCCACTTTTAATAAAACACTCATAAAAAAGTCCAATTATCATCTGAGAGCCCGTCAGCTCATCTGGGAGCCACTTCACCGATACAAAGATTTCAGTCTTTAGTGGAGCAATCAGACACCTGGCAATCATCATAGGTCGTAAATATCTGCTCTCTGCACAGCCCAGGATGACTGAGAAATCAAAAACTTGAAAATGTAACATATCAAGAGGCTTGATATAAGCAGCGCCGGCCAGGAAATATGAAGACATCCCTTGTTTATCAAGATTGTCTGTGTCTTCAACAAGCTTCAGCTCCACATGGTTCCTCCTGCAACTTCTTCTACAGACGGTCTGCTGAGGACAGCATGTCTTTGTGCGGAGACTCTTGTCAGTGGTCAGTGAGAGATTCTGATGATGCAGATGGTCATTTTGCCATCAGATGTGTCCAACATGACCTACAACTTGTCGACTGTGAAAGGTCACTGATGTAGCTGAACAGCTCGGTCTTTGACTTAATTTGGATCTAAACGAGATCTGGACGATAGACAACCATGAATCGATTGCCCCGGCATGTCTGATCATAGCGTGCAAACATCAGCCTCGGAGAGTGCCTGGAAAATCTGCATCTCGTCTGGCCTCGGACCAGGTAGCAGCAAAACATTCAACTTCTCAGGGCCACTCTCCTGGTCGCAGGGCTTTGATGCTACTTATAGATATAGATTCATCTGCACTATTTTATTTTGGCCAGGAAGGAGCAGAACAAAGAGGCAGCTGTTAGAGATTTTCAACCAACTTATCCTAATGTCCTAATACTTATTTTTATGTTATTCTTTCTGACAGCCAGAGCTGGAGCTTCAGCACCACCTATATCTGTAGGAGCATAATATAATAAATAATAAATAAACACCTGCAGCCTTGGATGAAGTAGGTCATGTGCAACAGCAAAAAACAGCATGCATGGCTTGTTCTTAATCACCCTGTAATTTGGGGGTATTTTTTACAGTTCAAGTAACATTGCAGAGTTTTTCGACCTTAAAATAATGTTTCCAGAAAAATGGTTAATACAATGAATGGTGCTGCTGCTGCAGCCTGAGCCGAGTCGCCTTGGCTGAAACCGCAGTATGTAACTTCCCTGCACGGGTACGAATCTAGCCCCTCCCCCCTCTGTATAGAGCCGTGGAGTGCGACCTGAATGCTACTTTATCTGGTTGGTGAACATGTTTCCAAAAGAGGCTTCGGGATTCGCCAGGAAGTTCACATGTAGTAGGTCTATTGAGTTTCCCTGGAGGAGCTCATGCAGCAACAGTATTTACGACAGTTGTAACAGACGATTGTGCCTTTCAACCAGATGGTGGAAGCACTGAGCTGAAACTCTGCAATGTTGCTTTAATTTACCACCATTACCATGTATCACATTACACACTGCTTCATCTGAAAGAGAATGTCCAAAAACACAACAAGCTGTGCATTTATCAAAATCACTGACCAATAAGTAGAGTAAGCCTAAAATAATGGTCCCGTTTAGCTGCTAAACAGGATCCCAAAGTGCCAACGAATGAAGTCATTTAACTTTAGCCAGAGATAGCAGCAATTACGACTCACTGTCAAACTAGATAATAAAACAGTTGTTCTCAACCTTTTTTGAACCAACGCCCCCCTGACCATACCATGAGCTTCTTTAATTTGAACATTGCCTCTAAAATGTAGGTTTTTGACACATATAGTAGGTCATTTTTGTATCACAGTATGCCTGGAGAAACTGGTAAACAGCATGGAAATGTTATTTCAGTTGTCATGGGTTGCTAGGCTTTTTCTGCAAAGAGCTGAGAGGTAGAATTTAAGTAAAATTGGCGTTTCTACTGAGAGAAAGACCACAGCCTTTGAAAATGATGAATTGCATATCAAGTCTGGATAAAAGTGCAATTATTAAAGTTTTGAAAAGCAACGTTAATTTTCCTGAGACACTGATATGACTGGGCAGCAAGAAAAAAAAAAGAGGCAATTTTCAGGAGGAAGAAGACACTACAAGCGCTTTATTTATTGAAAGCAACTCAGTTTTTTCACGCCTGGACACTGGGAGGTTAGTTTCACTCTGAGAGCACCAGAGATAACCAGGTTACGGTTGTGGTATTTTGTATGCATGTGGAGAGCTTGGCTGAATCCCTGTTCGACGAGATACGACATGGGGAAAGCGAGGAGCAGGAGATGGGCCCACTCCCATAACGGAGGAAAACGCTAGCCTTGTGTTGCCCACATCGCATGCCAACCAGAGGAAAGGGGTTTCTCTGCTGCTGTGATGGATTTGTTTATGGGCGTTACTACCGTTTAGGTCGGTTATTTGCACTAAAAAAGTTGGGAAACCATGAAAGTTTAAAATGTTAAGTTAAAATGAACTTTGTCAAAGCCAAGTTGTGGCGCCCCCTATTTGTGCCTGAGTGGCCCCTCCCAGTCTTCACAATCCCAGCGCCCCCCCCCACAATGTGTAGAACACCCCATGGGTGGGTGGTACCATCTTGAGAAATCCTATAATAAAGGAACGTTCTGTGACATTTATAAGGGCCCAAGCAGCGACCGCTGTGCAGCCCTCTTGAAACTGAAGAAATTTTATTTATATCCATTCTTACTTTTTTCCCCAAAGTAAATTGAATTTTGACAGATTGAACATGCTCCAAAACCAAAAGTATTGGTGAAATGAATACGTTTTGCAGCAGATAATGCCTTATTTAGAGGATATATCGTACATGCTGCAGTCGCTGCCATTATATGGATGTACGCAGATACTGAAGGACTCCAAGTTACACCTTTATGGGTGAGTAAATGAACATATTTTAAGCTAGAAATAAGGTCAAGGTAGAAAAAAAACTACACTTATCCTTTATGGCCTTGTGAAAAAACATTGTTTGCTCTTTTCCGCTTCATCGTAGAGACCTGAAATCTTTTTTTATTGTGTTAGTACTAAGGTGAAACACAACTTCGGTACACAGGAACCTATGGTCTATTTTGAAGTCTGTCTCCATTTCTTTTCACCAAAGAGGGAATATGATATCATATTTATAATTCCATAACCATCCATTCAAATGCTACAAAACTACACAAAACTGTGTTCCCTATGGAAGAGTGATTAAGTCATGATTTTGGGTAGCTCTCGTGGTGACACGGGGGAAAACTGAGACAGAGGCTGAGAGGTGAAGCGGGAGGAGCAGATCAGGGAGTGAAATTACAGGCCGTGAGGTCAGGAGAGGAGTACAGGTTGTTATAGATGTTGTAAATTTCATTGTTGTTAAGTCGTTCAGACGTGACCTGCAAAGGATGCCGACCACAACGCTGCTTGCACCTTTAATTTGTTAAGTTAGATCAAAGGGTTCACCCGAGTCAGGTTGTACAACAACGCTCGGATCTCGGTATCAACCTACACGCAGAGAAAAGCTCAGGGGTTAAGGGTACTTACGCACTACCGCTCCGGCATCTGAGTCTAGAGAAAGGCGGCTGAAGGCGGCTGTGGAGGATGAGCATGATGAGGAGGATGAAGATGAGGAAGATGAACCCCCAAGTTCTGAAAGGGTCCTTCTTGCCGGGGGAAGGGGCAGCCGGGGTTTTGGCAAGTCATAGCCGTTTTCTTCCTCTTCCTGGTCCTCGGCTGCTTGCTCTCGGGGACCGTTGGTCATCACCAGAGGGGGCAACTCGGAATAGTCTGCAGATTGGAAAGCAGTGTTATCAGCACCACAGCATCTAAACTACCTGAAGCTTAATCCAGGCTAAGCATATGTATGGCTTCAGTTATACACACAGACAAATATTTCTTCTTAACAAGCTTCACGAGCCACAACAACTCACAACAAAAATACAATGAACAAGCCAACAAAGAAAGTGGGACTGTTTTTCCAGATGCGAGCTTCCTGCCTGTCATCAGTCCCAACACTCACTTTCTCACCGCACGTGTCAGGGGAGGAGGGGAGCATCAGAGGTCAGGCAGGGGGAAGAGGGTGGGACTTTGGAGGGAGGCAGAGTTGTTCATGTTCAAATTTTTGCTATGCCACATGCCAGAAAGGTAAGTATAGCTTTAATACCGTGGTACTGCGCATTTGCCGCCAGAGTAGTTTTTAGTTAAGTTATTTAATATTTTTCTGTGTGTTTTTTACGAAAACAAAAGCTGCATTGTGGACACCAAAACTGCTGCATTTGCTCTGCACTATTCTCTACCTTTTCTGTGTCCAGAGACCTTGTGCGCAGCCATGACACCTCTTGGGATCAGTTGTTAGCCTCCGTAACACTGTGGTGCTGCCCCATGAGAGACCTGACGTCCCCCAGGAACTGAAGACTCTGGACTCACACTTTTCGCTGGGTGGATTTAATCTCCAATGCCAGCAGGCTGTAGACACAGCACCCTCACGCCCTGTTCCTCATCTCTGGGGATTTTAACCATGCATCTCCATCATTCACTCTGCCCAAATTCACCCAGTATGTCACCTGCCACACCAGATACAATAAAACACTGTACAACTTGATTGCATCATTAGTCGTAGCACACAAACGCCGGGCTCTAGGCGTGCTGCAATACTGGAACATTACTCCACTGTTACATTTTGTTAGCCCAGCCCATCCAGACCAGAGAACAGCCCCCACAAGACACTGGCCCACTGACCATCGGCAATCGCCGAGCATGCTAGTTCGACGGCCAAGCCACCAGGAAAAGTAGCGCCAACAGGTGAGGTGGAAGATAAGAGAGGGGAAGAACCACTGCACCGATCATCGAGTGCAGCGGAGTTCCGCAGCTCAAGGAAGAAAATTTAGGATTATTACTTCGTGGAAATGCAATCAGAGTTCTTGTGTACCTTGCATATCAGTTTAGAACTGTTATTATTGAGTTCTGGCCGGGAAATGAGAATCTGTTGTGCTCATGAGAAGCAAATGGTCGGCAAAATTCATATCTCGAGGGGGGGTCTGACTCGGTGCTACGGTGTGTATGACAATGACTTACACTTACGCCGGAATATCCCTTTAAGGAAAATAGAGTTGTTCAGATTACATTTGAACACAAAGAGCGAATGAGAAGACTAGACAGACGGCTGGCATGGCGGAGAAGAACTTTGTTGCTGTGAGCTATCCTACTCTGTGGTTATTCCCCAAGAGCCGTCGCTAGTTATAGATTGTTGCAACTTCTTGGATAAAAAATGCAATAATAAATCAAAAGGACTACCCTCACCTCAATTTGTTTCCCGTCACAGCTGAAAAGAAAGTGTTGTTTGCAAAAAAAGTGTTATAACTAAAATAAGGTCCAGTTACCTTTCCTCTCCAATTCCACCAAATGTGAAAGAAGTTAATTTTAAGATTATGAATGGGGTTTACCTGTCGAATGAATTTCCACATCGAAGGTTTAACTTGGGTCTGAATAGTTGTACTTTACAACTAACATCTAACATTAACATATTTTTTTCTGTTGTGGATTAATCCGAACCTTTTGGGACACCTTTCAAGATTGGATAACTTGTCAAAATATTCCAATTTAAAACTATGAAAATGTAATGTTTGGTCTTCAAATGGAGGACAAACCCCCCCCCTAGCAAAATATTTCATACAAAAATGCAGTTTTTTGAAAACCACCCCTATACTTAATGCATACATAAATGAGATAAGTAAGGGATAATGTAAACACCGAAAGGATGTATGGAACCCTGATGCGAGGCGTAGGTCTTCGATACACCCTGAAGGGATTATTACACAGTTTACGAGTGAAATAAATAATGAATAATATCCCACAATGATTCAGCAGCAGCAAGGATTAGTTTAGATTAGATACGTTTTTTATTTATCATTTTACACTGACTTGGACGTTGCTGTTGGTAACAACGTTGCTATGGAAGCCTATCTACCCATACTTTTCACAAAGGTCCAGTCCCATGCCAGAGGTCCTCAACTGGAAACACAAGACAATCGTCCTAATGGCGGCACTACAACAAGCCTCTAAATTTCAAAACTTGGAAAATTCATAACAAATCAACTATATGACCCACAGCTTTGGAACTTCCACTTTCAAACCGCCTAATTTTGCCTAAAATTGCCCAGCCCCGAACATTGCTGCACAGCAGCTATAACTCCTGATTGACCTTTTGTGTTGTTTTAATTATTTCATATGTTTTATTTTACTTTGTTGCTCTGTTTCCCTGGCTACAGTCTCATGAACAAACTACGGCAAGCTAGGCAGGTTACAATACAGCGCAAAAAGGTGAAGTTAATCCAGAGCGCTTTGTGTTCACAATGCGCAGATTAGGCGAACCATTCCGCTGACTCTTTAGTGAACCGTTTGTTTTAAAAGGAGTCTGGGTACAGTTGGAGAGTTCACATATAGACAGAAAATCGGAGTCATCGGTCTGAGTTTGTTTAGAGGGCTGAAATGGACCAAGTGTGAAAACATCCCCACACTGTGGGGGAACAGAGATGGGTGAATGATTTGAACCTGTTCTTCGTCAGGTTTGATCAGACATCTAACCCTCCCCCAGCCCAATCATCCCTGCTGCAGCGCACCTTGTCAACACACCCTACTTCCCCCCTCAATCACTCCCACCCCCCACCGCCTCCACCCCTCCTGCCCCATCCCCCCCACCGACACTCTCACTTCCCCTCACACTGCCAAACACCCAGGCCCTGAGCCACAGTCCACAGTGGCATTACCCCAGGCTGCTCAAGTCCTGTACAGATTAGCTCCGTGGGACTGTGCAGCATGTGAGCTCAAGGCTGGAGCTGGGGAGACTTCCACAACTGCAAAACATCCTGCGTAGTGCCAAAGAAACCACGACCAACAGCTATGAGCCAGACCAAGGCCAATGATATAGCATCTGATGAAAACACTGGAGTGGCTGGTTTTTATCCACCTATGCCCCCTGGTGAGACCATCAATGGACCACTGCAGATCTCCTACCAGCCTGGCATCAGGGTGGATGACGCTGTCTTCTTCCTCCAACACAGAGCTTTTTCTCACCTAGAAAAGTCTAGAAACACTGTTCGTTGTTTGATTTCTCCAGACCTTTCAACACCATCCAGTAGGGCTGGGCGATATGGGAAAAAGTCATATCACGATAGTTATTTTTCTATCAGTCGATATATGTGCTCTATTCCAGCCACGTCATTGGTTCAGCATGGTGCAACTCTCGTTGTCATTGGCTGTTTGTATTGTCTGTCAAAAGACGGACGAACGCAATCTATTGAAAAGTATATCGACCATGTTTCATATCGCTATCGAGGAAAAGTTATTGATCAATAGTTATTGCTATCGTTTTATCGCCCAGCCCTACCATCCAGCCTCTGCCTCTGAGGGACAAGCTGGAGCTGACAGGGCTGGATCACCACCTCACATCCTGGACTGAACAGGACTATCTCAACTGCCCACAATATGTGAGGACAAAGGACTCTACTAATGACTCGGGTCCTTTGGCAGGGCTTCTTCAACACTCTGGTGGCATCAGCCTTCTTCTTTGGGGTGGTCTGCTGGAGCAGCAGCTTAACTGCTGACAGGAAGAGACATGATAAAATCAAGAAGGCCAGCTCTGTCCTGTGTGAAATACCTGAATCTCTGGCTTGCTGTGACCTGGATTGGATGTTGTACATGGCTTCATACATCTGTGGCCCGTCCTCCAGTTCAGCCAGAGCCAGCCTTCAGAAGAAGAAACAACAATAAAATAAAAACGATTACAGATGCAGTACGACAATCACAAAGGTCATTTCATCCTGATGTGCTGCTGGAAATGTTTTGAGTACCGGGAGTTGGGTATGGGCGTTTGGATCTGTGTCTGGTGTGCTGACACAGGCTGAAGCTGTGGATGCCTGGGGGCTGGCGTCGTCTCCCCTACACTCGGTGCCATGATGGGGGGAAGAACGGGTCGAGAGGAGGGGATCATGTATTCCGACTCCTCCTCGCTGTCACGTGCCTCCTCTCCTGTCACCGACCTCAAAGCCGTAGAAGGTCTGAGGACAAACAATACAACAACATTTACACAAGAACTGGAGATATGGATTTATGAAATAAATGTCAAAACAGCTCAGTGTTTTGAGCGCAAACAAGCTCAAGTGAGCAAAAATGTCCTCATTCAAAGGCAAGATATTTCTGTCCTCTACCATCATTATAGCACTGGGACAACGTACCTAACTGCCAGTGAATAGATGGCGTTGGCTGATGATGAGGGCTTGACTTTAGGGTTGTCATACTCGTGTCCCGCCACTGCTGCAAAATTCTGGACGATGGAAGCAGAAGCAGAAATATGATGAAAAATAAAAATCAAAAAAATAAATACTAAATCATATTTAAGCAATAGTTTGGTAGGGAAATAAGACTGGAAAGAGAGAGGAAAAAGCTACTCTCGCTCTGCAAAAAATCCAAGTGTAAAAGTTCTGACTGAATAACCCAGATCTAATGTGTTGATTAGTGAGCTATAGAACTGCTGGTGGGCTCATTTTGTCACCTTTGGACAGAGACAGGTGACAGACTGTTTCCCCCGTTTACAGGCTTTTAGAAGCTGGTTTCACATTTGGCTTACCAGTTCTCTTACTTGGACATTTGCTACTAAAATGCTGTGTGCTGACTGAATACACATTAAACAACATGGTGGTGGAGTGTGTGGGGTGCTTAGTAGTGTGCAGTGTTTTGTGGTTCCTCTGACCAACTGGTGGTCCAGACTGAGGGAGCTGTTGTTCTTCTGGGAGTCCGAGCGCATGTCGAGAGCGGAAGGCAGCGCCAAGGGGAGGGAGTGCCGGTTGGAGAGTTCCCTGACACCTGCTCGGATGTCGCCTGCCAGACTGGAGACTTGGGTGGAGGACGAAGATGAGGAGGAGGATGATGATGAGGAGGTGGGGGCCTTGGGGACAGGCCGGGAGTTCCAGTCAGCCAAGGACCGGTTTGGGGGTGTTGGTGGGGGCTTGTCTCGAGGGGGCTCCCCGGGAGTGCACGGTAATGGCCGCCTCTGCAGCCGCCCATCAGGGGCTATTCCAGCCTGGTGGGGGCGGTCTGGAGGAGGAGGAGGGGGAAGATCCCTCAGTGCTGGGGGGAGGGGGAGAGGCTTGTCTTTGTGGAGAGATACTGCCTGGGGGAGAAACGGAGATGGAGGGCACTCATTAAGATCCAAAAGTATAGGAAGAGATAACCCAATTCCTTTATTTCTGCTGAGACTGAAAACATTTGGGTCTGACATCAAAACATGAATGAGACATTTCAGCTTTGATTTTCAGGTATTTGCACCTGGATCTGATACACAATTTAGAAGAGAGCATTATTTTTAACTGAACATCAAATATTTAGTTGAGCAAAAGTATTAGAGCAGATGAAAGTGAATAATACCTAATATCTAGTTACAAATCCTTTGCTTTCCTTAACTGCATCAAGCTTGTGGCCCATTGACATAACCAAACTGCTTTTCCACGCTCACCGCAGCCTCTTTCAGTCGTTGTTTGTTTTGAGGGGTTAGTCCATTCAATCTGCTCTTGAGCAGGTATGTATGCTCTATTGGGTCTAAGTCTGAAGATTGACTTGGCCAGTTTAAAACCTTCCACTTCTTGTCTCTGATGAACTCTGTTGTTTTGGCAGTGTGTTTTGGGTCATTACTGTATCTTGCTGCATGATGAAAGATCTCCCAATCTGCTTGGTTGCATCTTTCTTTAAGCTGACAGACAAAATGTTTCTGTAGACTTCTGAGTCTACTTTGCTGCTGCCGTCATGTGTTACATCATTAATGAAGATTAATGAGCCTGTCCCAGAAGAAACCATGTAAGCCCAAGCCATGAAATTACCTCTACTGTATTTCACAGATAAGCTTGTACGTTTGGGATCATGAGCAGAAGCTTTCTTTCTCCAAACTTTAGCCCCTCCTTAATTTTGGTAAAGGTTAATCTTTGTTTGATCAGTCCATAAAACCTTGTTCTAGAATTTTTGAGGCTCATCTCTGTACTTTCTGTACCTATTCTTCTTGCTAATGAGTGGTTTGCATCTTCGGGTGTAGCTTCTGTTCTTTTGTTAACAAGGTTTTCTGCCAACGGTAGATTGTGATACTTTCACTCCTGCCTTCTGGAGGGTTTTTCTTTAAAGCCCTCACAATGTTTCTGTCATTAACTGCTGATGTTTTGCTTGGTCTACCCGTTCAATGTCTATTATTTTATAGACAGACATAGACAGCTCTCTCATGTTGGTTACACCTCTAATTATAAATGCAGTCTGCACAGGCAAAACCCAAATATGAAACAGAGTAGATATGTAGCATTATTTATTAGAGATGCACCAATCCAGTTTTTTCCGATCCAATCCGATCCGATACCTGGGCTGAGTGTATCGGTGGATACCTGATACCGATCCGATACTACTGTTGAATGAATGAACTGTATACCTTGTCATGTGAGTGAAGGCATCAGGCTTGACATAAACATTTAGCCTTGTTAAAAAAAAGGTAACAAATTAACACAGATATAAATGTATGGCGTTGAAGTGGGCTAACCATAGGCTAACTAGATCGCTGTAACTGTATTGCTGTGTATGATATTAATAAATGACTGAATAAAAGAAATGACTAGATCGGATGCTGGATCGGCCTCATTTATCCGATATCCAATCGAGCTAATTATTCAATATCGGAGCCGATATCATTTACGGGTATCGGATCGGTGCATGTCCGCTATTTATTGTTTGAATAATCAATGTTAGGACACACCTGGGCAACAAAAAACACCTGTCAGTCACATGTTCCAATACTTTTGCTCACATGAAAAAAGTCTTCTCAGTATCAGATCCATACTGTATGTAAATACCTGGAAATAAAAGTTGAAATGTTAATCTCTTGTCTCATTAATGTTTTGATGTCAAACTCAAATGTTGTCAGTCTACAGCAAAAATAAAGGAATTGGGCTCACTGTTCCAACCCTTTTGGAGGGGGTGTATTGATGTTAAATAAAAAAAAACTTCTTCAGGGGAAAAAACCCATTCAGCAATAAGACCACTGTGCATGCACTCATCATTATCACCAATATACATAACTCTGATGAATAACACTGACCTCAGACCTCAATGTTCATCATCTGCAGACAATTCCAGCTTTCTAAATACAGCTTCCATTAATCCACATTTACACAGAAATATGAATGTCTGCCTGAGCAGAATGTTTGAGTAGTTTGGATAAAAGCGCAAAAAAAAGGTGACTCGGTTGGCTTTAATGTTACAACACACAAGGCAGGTAATTAAAGCTAGGGTTGATAATCCTGGAGAACTAGCACGAGAGCAAACTTGAAAGTGGCACGTCCTCTCAGTTCCGCCCCTCCCCTGTCCAAGGCTACGCCCCCCACGAAGTTGGCATTGCAACTTCCGTGTCCATCACCTGATGCACTGGATAAATCTTTTTCAGTGTCACGACCTGCGAAATGACTCATTTCACCATCAGAATTTAATTTGTTTGGTCCAATAACATTTGGAAAGTCTAGAAGAGCTGTACATTTCCCCATTTAAGTTAGTGGAGAGCTAAGCCAGAAGTTAGCGACCGGCTTCTTTTTTGTTGGATTTTGACGGCAGAAGTCAACTGCGCTTGCTCCATGGCTTGCTCTCGAGGGGACAGAGGGGGGCGTAGCCCGAATTAGACATGAAGGCGTCTGATTGGTGATAAATTATTTACAAGTTCTATTATCATTAACAATGTACTCTTATTTTGATTGCACTTTGCCTGTTGACCTTTAGGCTGAAAAACTTGGCATGGTACCCATAATTGTTTCTCTTTACATTACACGGCTACATCAAAGACGATACCAATCTGCAGACTGCAGATACTACCCGACTATGGAGAAATTGAAAGTGATCATCATAATGTTATCCTGGAAAATCAACACTACAAAAAAGTAAAAACATTACAAACAATTACATTCATATACATCAATCCACAGTACAAACAGGCTTGCAAGACAGACCATCCATGACATAATATTACATAAAATGTATTCTATTTGTGTATTGTACATGCCTCAAAACCCTGCCTATCTGGGTCCCACATGTTGAGGATGCTGTGTGACTATGAAACACAGAAATGTCTCAGCCAAACCTAAAAGGTGTTAACCGTGGCGTGTATGTTTGGTTACCTTAATGGTGACACCAGGGCTGGAGGCACCAGGGGGGTTGGGAGGTCTGTGTGGTAGAAGGTCTAGTCTGGGTGGCACAGGGGGGAGAGCAGACTGGGGAGCCAGGGACATAGGTGATGGAGGGCGCTCCACCTGAATCACACACACAGCCAAACAGTCATGTGATCAGCTGTATGTGAATACAGTCAGCTTTTGTCTGAGGGAAACTTTTTATGACATGGTTGATTTACAAATACTGCTGTAAATCAAACTTCTGTAACACTCCACCAAGAATTATTCAACAGCCTTGTTTAGAACGTAGGTAAAACACTGTACTGTACTTTATTCCTCCTCAAAATGTCTTGTTTAAAAGTATACAAACTGATGATTGATTACACTTTTCCTGTTGAACTTTAGGGTGAAAAGCCTGGAATGTCACTCATAATTCACCCATTTTCACATGTGTACCGGTGCTTGGTACGGCATGGAAAAGGTTTTAAGGTTCTGGCAGGATGGACTGAGAGCATGTGGTGATCAGTCGAGCCCTCTTCTGATTTAAATAATCTGAAATGTGGATTTGGATTTACAAGACAGATAAAGTTGTTAAACTATCAGTAAAGGACTGATGTAGAGAGTGCCAAGTCAAGTGTTCTGTATGTCAAAAAAGAAAAGTCCGTGAGGAAATGTCCTCAGTATTGGATGCAAAATTAAAGCCAGTCACTGACTTAATGTCAGGTCTTGACACAAGATGCAAAAATGGGAATCGACCATTGGATCACTGGAGTAATGTGCTTCTAAGGCAAAAAATCACAAGAGAGAGGGGGGAGAAAGAAAACCAGCTGGAAAATCAGTAAGTCTTCCGGCTTGAGAACAATTTGGAGGCCGGTAATCCCACCAGATTTATGAACGTATGTCCTGTATGAAATAATAGGGAAAGAGAAAAACGGGCCACACCACCGGTGGTTGTTGTGCATTGCATGGGAAACCGCACAGTGTGTGCCACTGTATGATTGTGAAGGTGTACAGCTCTGATCTGAAAATGCTGATCACCAGGACAACAGAGTCGAAAACACTGACGTACAAGGAAAGGAGATAACCATATATCCAGATATTAGAGTGAGTTGAGGAGACTAGATGCCTATAAGGATATGTGAGCCGAGCATCGCAAACTGGACATCAGAAATGGTATTAGGCACTCTGCAACAATATTTATACACAATATATATATGGTGGGAAGTACGGGGCGGGTAGTGAGGGTGGTAGCACTGAGTTAAAGGATGGTGCTGCTGGTTTCCATGTGGTGGGATTCTTCTATGTCTGTTTTACTCTGACGTATGGCCTCCTTAATAAATTACAGTACCAAACGCCAGTGACAGTCTCCCAGACAGTCGTATATAACTTTGTTACTCAGTCATTCAGAGATATTTAATATATGCATTTTAATCGCACTTATTTTTGCACTCGCGGAAGGTTTCTCACTGGATGAGTTTCAAGCGGACAGATTATACTGCCGCACCAACTAACAGATCACAACAAACCACAGTGAGAAACATGAATGGAGAAGCTGATGAGGGGCGCTAGCACAGCTAGCGGGGACGTTAGCCCGACTCCGAGTCGACTTTATTGGACTTGGTTGAACAAAAATAAACAATATTTGGGGCATTCGGTGGCGTAGTGGTTAGCGCGGGCGCCCCATGAACAGAGGCTATCGTCCTCGCTGCAGGGACCCCGGTTCGACCCTGCACCGCTCGGTCATTTCCTGCGTGTCACTCCCCCCCTCTCTTCCTCCCATTTCCTGTCCACTCTTCAGCTGTCCTATAAATAAAGGCATAAAACCCTAGAAAAAAACAAAAAAAATATTTTTTTTTTTGCTTAAGCTTATGTATTCAGTCATTATTCAATGGTATACTAAAAATCCATGTGAAAAACATTACTTACTCACTGTTCTCAGGTCAAATATTTATATGCGATTAATTTCGATTAATTAATAACAAAGCCTCAAATTAATTAGACAATTTTTTTAATCGAGTCCCGGCCCTAGGAATAAGTGAATCAAATCGCATCAAATTGTACTGAACTGTATAGTTGGCTTAATATCGTATATTGTGTATCGTATTGTATCATAAGATTAGTGTTTTGCTACAGCCCTATGTAAGAATGTGGAATAATGACACTGTCTCTTAGATTCTTCCATAAATTAGGACAGGGTATTTAAAAATATTCTTCTGTCAACACATAACTTATAATCAAATGATTAACTTTAATTTTGTTCATCAAGTGCATATAACACCAAAGAAGATACATTTAAAGCTATACCTTCCTTTATAACATTTTTACACTTTTGAAACTCATCAATATTCAATTGTCATATATTTCGGACAGAAGTCTGACCAATCATTTTATTTGGTCCGAATAAAATGATTTGCCGAGCTTCCTGCCTGTCATCAGTCACTGCGTCCCTCCCAGTTTGACTCGCGCTGCCCACTTTCTCACTAGACTTCAGGAGTGACCCCACATCACGCTGACCGAAATATGTACGATACGACTCTGACCAACTTTTACAAGACTTGATGTTTCTGGGTCTATAGTGCCCTGTATAGACTGATTTGCACAATATTTGGCACAGAGCCTCTGGATGAGGTTTCACACAGATAGCACTTAAACTGTAGAAGGTGTTTGAAAAATAAGGTTTTGGATATGCAGCGACTTAGCGAAGGAAATCTTCAGTGCAAGCCTATGTCAGAAAACCCAGCTCTATTCAGGGAATACAGGGATCCAATATGTATGACTGTGCCAAAAATGTGGAAGTTAGAGGCTAAAATGTGTTTTCATCCGTTATAGCGCTGCCAAGTGGGGTACACGCGCGGTTTTCGGTATGGAAGATCTGTGTCCTATTCTATAGGTCCCCTGAAAATTTCAAAGCCCTCAGCATAATAGTTTAGGTGAAACAAATGTTTGTTTTTTATCTTGTAATAAGCCACGCCCACACTGACCCTCATGATCACCTTCAACATATGGCGTCAAGTCTCGCCCTTCATCATACCCACCAAATTTCGTAAAAATCGGTGTAGCCGTTCAAGAGATGTAAACTTCCCATATTCGTAGCACCCCCTAGTGGCCAAAGTTCACCAAATTCGGTTCATTCCCTCACAGTCTCATGTCAACCAAGGCTCTATGAGTTGGTGTTATTCGCATTTACTTTGACCAAGATATGGAACAGTTTGCCTTTTTTTAGCTAGCTACAGAAATGTGTTCATTAATAATTTGCGCATCTTTTTGGCCAAATAAATTCTGGCATTTGGTTTTGATTTTGCGAAAAAAACAAAAAAAAAACAAAAAAAAAAATTAAGAGGAAGTGGGCATGGCCTTGGCATAGTGATTCAGCTCTATTCAGGGAATCAGGGGATATAAGGATTATGGACATATGTAGTTTTTTGCGTCCAAGGTACGTGCAGGGCGTGGCCCTCCAAATTGCCCCACCCACCCCCACGGTTAAGCCTGCAGAACCTGTTATAGCAGGAGAAAAATAAAAATAGAGAAGAAAAATCTGAACCAAAACAATACATGTCTGCTTGTGCATGTGTTCATCAGGCCCTGCAGACTTTGCCCCCTAATTCAATTTTTTTTTTTTGAAGAAATGGTCAAAGATGAGACAGAGCAACCACAGCCAGAGAAATTCCAGACACCACATCAAAGTGTGAGTGATCTCAGGTACTCAGATAACTATAAGCAGACTACTGCACACAGAGTTTCTGAGAAGGACATAAAAGATGGAGGATAGGAGAATGCCCCACATATCAAATGCTGAGAGGCACAAAAAGCTGCTACCTTGGCACCATGAAAGATGGAGATGAAAGACTTTATATATGAGCAGTGAGCTTGATGCTCTCAAAAAGTGAAAGGGGGCTAGGCAGGGAGCGTTTCATCTCTGCAGAGACGGGTGTCTCCGAAAAACAGAGAGGAGAAGAAGACAATAGGAACCCAGGAGGCGCACCCAGGGCATCACACTAGCTGAGCCATACAGTATGCTTCAATGGAAAATACCAGGACACCTAGTGCAGCGTCCTAACTGGGAAATTTGATCAACTTGAGATTTTTGTCTCGATTATGTCAATCTCACCTTTGCACAGGCTAGTTTGCTCATCATAAGGTGGGGGTCTTCAAGTCTGTCGTCGTCGTCATCGTCGTAGCATGGTGAGGGAGCACCCTCAGCCCCGTACACACCCCTGCAAGAGCCCCCGCTGTTATCCTTGGGGTCAAAAGGATCCACAACGATGGGCTCTGTACCCTTAATCTCACAGCGACAGAAGGGGCACCCCGTCCCCTGACCCTCGGACTCCTGCAACACATGGAACAGCACACACAAATGTTTTTTAAATATCTCTTACACCTGCACAGAAGAGCAGTTGAATGGCAAGCTCTCCTCTCAACAGGTACGAGTTATGACTAGGGACGTTACGATTCCTCGAGACACAGTTAAATCACGATTGAAATATGTGATGACTCAAATTGATGGGATTAAAAAAGAATTTCCCTTGTGATACCCTTGTCCACAGTTGTACAGATGCTACTTCTTTCACATTAAATCTAGCAGTATTAAATATCAGGTCATTAGCAGGCAAATCATTTTTAA
>JBCAUF010000253.1:3763068-3779143 GCA_038406115.1 Haemulon aurolineatum
TGGCTGGCCTTAGCGGTGCATTCAAGGGCAATCGTAAAAATGATGTTTGTTGTGACCGCCAGAGCTGTACATGCAGAGCGAGCGAGGAAAATCTATATCGTTTATATCGTTGTTTTTACGATATTAATGTCTTGAATGTTCATATCTAGATATAGATGCGATAACGATATATCGTTCAGCCCTACCCAAGACGCTCTCGTGGACAAGTTGTGACCTGCACATTCACCACGCTATCAAATAATAATGGAACGTTACGCGGCAGTTGTTTGAGGCAAATGCAAAGTCGGAACTACATTCCAGAATTACAATTTTGACCCAGAGCTCAGAAACTTGAACACATAAGTCATAGAACACAGACACCGGGCTGCAATGTATATTACCAGCCCCTAGGCCAGGTCCGCCCCTAAGTACCAACAAAAAGGGCCAATGAGCAAAAGCGTGCAAGCTCAACCCATGGATGTATGGATCAACCAGAGACGTAGGTCTAGGCTTTATGACCTAAAATTCATATCACGGTATAAATAAAATCCCTTCACTGTAGCAGTATCTATTGCGGTATAAATTTCAACGTAAAATGATGATGGAAGTGTTTCTGAATGGGTTTTGTAGTCCCTTAGCAAAGCTAAATTGATTTAAAAAAATCTCACACTGAGATCATGATATCACACGATAATCCTGAATGTACATGAGACTGCGAGATCCCAACAAATGGTGAAAAGTTTAAAAGTTATTGAGTCAAGTAAGCCTACTTCTAAAGAAAACGCATATTTTTGAGTAATTAAAAATGTACAGTAACTTGACACTGATCAGGACAGGGCAAGAAATATGTAATGTGCTATATTAATAAATAAACATTTTACAGATACTCAAAGCATTTGATTGGCATGTGAAGCCAATCAAATACGTGAGTCTAACAGCCAATGTGTGAATGTTGGCAGCTCTGGAGTCGGACCTTTCCAAGTTCCAAGTGCAACCGAACGCAGCATGTCCCAAGACCCGGGAAGCAAACACAAGCCGTGCAAGCACCCGGAAGACAAAAGTACTGGCGATTCATATTAAATAAACGAGTTTCGTGGCAGATAATACCTTGTTTAGAGGCCGTATCGTATTTGCCCCGATGGCTCCCATTATATGGATATACGGCGATCATGTATGGATCCAATAGCGTCCAAAGGACACCCAAGTCGCACACAACCTTTATGGGTGAGTAAATCAAAGTATTTTATGCTAGAAATAAGGTACAGGTTGAAAAAAATGACACTTCTCATTCAAGCTTGCAAATACTGGGGAATATGGCAACATAATGAACTCTGCTAACATGGTCAAATTACATGATGAGGAAGAAGAAGAAATGTAGTGAGTCCCCAAAACCTATAGGTGGTGATTTGACTGAGTCCCTGGAAAATTCAAAGGGCCCCTAGTTAAAAAACAAAATACATTTCTTATATTCTTCTATTTTTTCAATTGTTAATTGTTAAACTCTTTTGATGGTGATATGGTATGCTATGGTTATAATTAACGGATATACACTCCTGATCAAAATCTTAAGACAAAATTATTTAAAAATAGTTACAAAATTGCAATAATATGCATTTTGCACTGTTGGATCTTAATAATTTTCTAAGTAGAGCTTCAAAATACAAAAAGTGGAAATGATAGCAAGAAAATAAAAACTGATCACTTGACAAAAAATGACATGGAATCCAATTTTTTTGCGCAGATTTATGACTTTTGAAGTCAGTGGTCTTACACTTTTGATCAGCTGCTAAAAAGTTGAACATTTTAGTTGAATTGTTGTTTTCAATAAATTGCATGCTCAATTTTTTTTTCTTGCTATAATTTCTTTTTTTGTATTTTGAACCTTTTTAAGATCCAACAGTGCAAAATGCAAATTCTTGTAATTTTGTAACTGGTCTTATGATTTTAATCAGGAGTGTATTCATGTATGTTCAAAATGTATCTGGAATTAAAGAGATACAATTCAAAATCCAAAAAGTTTATTGCAAAGTTGCCAAAGTATTTTTCATCACCGCCACCAGAGTACGTTTTACTTATTTCATTACAGCACGTCCCCTAAACGTTAAAACATCATAGACACAAATGAGCACAGCATCGAGCAGTGGGAACGTAGGTATATTTACTATGAAGTTCTATCTTTAATTGTTGAAATGAAATCCGCGGTGACTGGCTAGTTGTTTTGGTAGCCACTAAACTAGCATGTCGCGATACTGTGTACATGTGATCACGTCTGTGATGAGAAGATGCACAAAGGATTGAAACAGCACTTGTTTGGTCTGCTAACAGCAAGGTTACTGTTATTGTGATTTTAAATACGAGTGGTTGTTGGCGTACCTAGCAACATCACTGATGACACATTCAAATGTGGATCAAACACATTTCCTCAGCCAACTATAAATATTGAACCCACCATTTTTGTTGCTTCAGCCATCTGTGGCAATGCAAAAGAATGCAGTGATGCGATGTGGCTGACACTTAGCCTCAACTGAACTTCCTAAAAATGCTTGCACACAACACATGCATCGTATGTTGATACGTTCTTATTTTTTTTACACTTCATTCACCAGGTCCATCGATTTAGGCCAAAAGTTTATTCTTAAGTACGGTAAGTGTCTAGCTGTCGACTGGCTTGTGATTTGCACAACTCACTGAAGGTGAAACTGTGTAATATATAATCATTTAGAGGATAGAGGATGAATCAAAAACAGTTCGGAACAGTGCATGTAGATCTGCAGCCAGTCTTGTTTGGTAAAATGCTGAGTGCTGATTGGAGAGGTCATTGATCTTCTGGATGGCATTGGCCGAGCCTTAGCCTAGCTTTGGTGTGGGGAACTGCTGCACATTTTCAGCATGCAAGTCATGGGGGTTCATACTTGTTATATTGGTCAAAAGCCCCATGGTAACAAATACCTTTCTGAAATAAAATTCTGGATGCAAACTAACTTTGTCCAACTCAACTGTGACAAATCAAGCTATCATCGGCCTAAACTCCCTCACTAAGACCACCCATAACTTCACGCTCATTGGGGCTAATGCTTGTCACTATTGGAAAATACAATAGTGACAAGCATTAGCTTATATATGTGTGTGTGTGTGTGTGTGTGTGTGTATATATATATATATATATATACATATATATATATATATATATACACACACACATATACATATATATACACACACACACACACACACACACACACACACACATATACATATATATACACACACACATATACATATATATATATATATCTAGATATAGACATAGATATATATATATACATATATATATATATATATATACATACACACACACACACATTGCTTAAAATTTGCATTTCTAGCTTGTAATTTTTGTAATATTTGTTATATTCTATTTTATATTTCTATTCTTTTTCCATACTGGGCTTGCTCCGGGACCAGGGTAACTCATTTCACTCCATGTTTAACATGTGCTGAAATGACAATAAATGATCCTTGAATCCTTAAATGATCCTTGAACTGTGTCCAAACTGAACTATCTCCTTATTTATTGCAAGTAACATCGTCGTTTGCAATATTGATTAGTGTCATCGCACATCGCACATTTTGCTCATATCGTGCAGGCCTACTAACCTCACCTTTCATCAAATATCTCACATATCATCAAATATGCTTTCTTTCACCTTAAAAATATAGCCCGTCTCCGCCCCTCACTCACCTTCTCCACTGCAGAAACTTCGATACATGCTTTCAGTCACCTCCAGACTCGATTACTGCAGCATTCTGTACGGTTCATCCTCCAAAGCCCTCTCCAAATTACAGTACATCCAGATCTCCGCTGCCGGTCCCCTCACTCTGTCCCGTTCCTGTGACCATATAACCCCCATCCTCCACAACGTCCACTGGCTCGCTGTTTCCTGCCACATTCAGTTAAAGTTCTTCTCCTCACCTTCAAAGCCCTCCACAACCTGGCCCCATCTCACCTCACAAACCTACTGCATCATCACACTCCCTTCCATTGCCTCCGCTCCTTGGATGCTCATCTCCTCCTGACCCCTCACAGGACCAAGCACAGAACCTGGGGGTTCGTTTTCCATTGCTGCCCCCTCCCTCTGGAACTCACTCCACTAAACACTTTTAAATCCTCACTCAAACCCCTCCTCTTCACCCTTGCTTTTACACTTTAGCACTCTTGCTTTTAACTGTGTCTCACCTCTGTGTAATGTTTGTTCACTCCTCTTTTGTGTATTTCATGTGTTTCTTTTCTCTGTACCACTGTCCTTTCCCATTGTGTTTATGTAGTTTTGTGGTTTCATTTCATTTTCATGTTATTTGCTGTATGATTTTATCATGTTTGTTTCTATGTAAGCAACCTTAAGTGTTTGAAAAGCGCTATACAAAAAAAAGTATTATTAAATTTGTTTTTACTTGTTTTTTCCACAAGGCAAACGAAGTGACTCTTTAGTTCTGACACACACGTGAGGAGGCAAGGTGAACGCTGGCCTCTTAAAAACATGAGCTTCAAATGTAGACTCTCCGATGAAGAACAGGTTATAGTTTCTAAAATATGCAGTGAGATGTATGGTAGCTGACAAAGGAGGCCCGAGGGAGGAAGTAACAGAGTAGGAAATAAAGATATTCTACTCAACGTCATGTTTCTGCTTAGTGTCTGAAAAGTGTCCTTAGCTGCTTCAACAGGACAGAAATAGCCACATGTTCAGGGAGACAACACACACACACACACACACACACACACACACACACACACACACACACACTGACCTGAGATGGGCATCATTGTGTACAGTTCTCTTTCTGCTCGTAAAAATGCCAGTTTGACAAGCACACAGGCCAGATGACAGAGCACAGAATATGCGGAAAAGAGTATAATTGAGGGAGGCAAAAGTGAAAAAAAGAAAGAGGACGAAGCCTCAATGTCACCCCATCACAGAATCAAGTGTTATGCAGAGAAAGCCACAATTTAGGAGGCAGCACAGAGGGAGATTGTGCTTGGCTGTCAGTCGGCGTGAATTGACATGCACAAGGGAGACAGCAATGAAAGCGTGGCAAGACTGCAGCTGCCTCACACTACACTACACACCCTATGAGTGGAGACTGGAAAGAAGTTGGTGGTGGGGGAGGGGGGGTGAAAAGAGTGAATGAGGTAAGAGGACAGTCACTGAAGATGGATGAATAAGATTAGTATACACTGAGAACCTGCCAAAATAGACAAGCACTTAGATGATAGGATGATAGTTTACCTCAGAGGGAGCAGAGAAAATGCAGCGTTCGCAAATGGCAATAAAGCGTCGCATTTATAACCTCTCGGCAGTAAATGATCCTCAAACAATCACACTCTTGTAGCTGGATGTCTGATCTGTTGAGCTGCCCGGCTCACTTAAAATCTACAGCAGACTTGAAGCCAGATGCCTGGTACTGCGCATCTTTGAAGTCAGGGCTGTCCCTTATCAGTGATGCAATGTGAAAATGAGACCTTCAATTACTCTCAGCGTCTCCTCTCCCCTCTCACACCCTGAGTGGGACATGAGCGTCTTTCCCACTCGAGTGTTGTCTGATGGGGCGGCTGGTGCTTGTGACGCTGCCTCTTGGTATGTTTTCTTCAGCAGCCATCATTGGCAGACTGAGCCTTAAAGCTGCAGTCTCATCCATTCTCCTGTCCGCTCTGTGCTTTTATCCACGTTACTGTCACCAGCCCCCCTCCTCATGCTGCTTTCCTTTCATCTACAGCAGAACCATATGAAAACAGTCATCCCCTCACTGCAGTTTATGCATGGATTTAATCTCTCTCAGTGAAAGCTTTTACTTCACATCTCAGTCAGTTTACAGTCTCATGAATCCACTTATCCACTGCCCTCAACTTAAAACATTCATGGAGGCTACTTAACAATTCAAGCTCATTAATTCCTCTCTTCAAACCCACCATTAAATTTCATTTCTAATTCACCAGCTAATGCTACTGATGTGCTTGAAAATTCTCACTTTCAATGCATGTGAAACTGTGTGATCTGAAGAGGCTGAAGATCAGCTGAATTCACACTAAGGTCCATCTTCAGATTTCTACAGCCAATACTGAGTAAGCTGCAGCTCTGGGAGAGCCAACTTCAGTGTGTAAAGTAAAGTGACGTTCAAAATGAATTTGCAGCTATTAGGAGGTATGACTGCATTAATGTACAGGTAAACGAGCAAAGAGGGGAAGCAACGTATATGAGTAGTGGGATTAACAGAGTAAAACACAAATCTGTGAGATGTTATTTAACTGGCTAGCCACGTGAAGGAGATTTTAGAACACAACACAAAACTGCATTATAGGTGCAACTAACAATGACATTCATTGTTGATTAGTCTGATGATTATATTAAGAAAAGGAAAGGAAAATATGAAAAAACGTTGATCACAATTTCTCAAAACAGCTCAGAGGTCTTATTTAGTCTGACCAACATTCAGCAGTTTATATGATGTCAAACAAAGGAAAGAGGTCCATCAGGAACTAGTTAATAACTGCTCAACTGCAACAATCATCAAAAACAGTTGCTGATTAATTTTCTGTCTACACACTAATGAATTAGTCACCAAATCCTTTCAACTATCTGTAGCTGCACTGTACATGCTCAGACTCGCGCGCGTCTTCCCATCCGGACTCAACACGCCACGCCGACGGCAAAGTTGTATTTCCGGTACTAACGATACCAAAAACGCTGGTTTTGACGTATTTTTTCCGTGTTGGTATCGAATTGGTACCAAATTATGGATTCTTGTGACAACCCTAATCTGAATCCTAGTTGGAAAAATGTCACTGACACATTTTGGCTCACTTGTTGACAAAAATATTGCAAACACCCAGAAGACCTAGAGCCAGGGCTGTAAACTAACGGTCGCAACTCGCCAAATGCAACGAAAATATTCCCCTGGTGACTTAATTGTAATGTATTTTAAATAATACTTTGTCTCTTTTCTAAGTATATATCGCTATATAATGCTGTTATCTCCGTGAAAAGTACTGAACCAGATGTATATGTCACAAAAAGAGGCAATTTATTACTTGGCTGGTAAAAAATTGACTTGGCTGGCTGATTTTTTTCATCTACTGGTCCCCTTGGCAGGTGAGCCAAAAAGTTAGTTTACAGCCCTGCCTAGAGCAACAAATGTGGAAAATTGGAAAACAAAACAAGCAATACACATCAACCACTGGTTAAATCTTTTTAAAGAACATATATCAATGGAAAAAACAACAGCTTCTCTAAAACAGCAAACATCACAGTTTTTGAAAATCTGGACCCCATTCATAGTAGATCTGAAACTCAATCTGGACTTTGCCTGCTAGCGAATCCCACCACCTTCACTCCAACTACATTCCTCCCCCACCCACACACAGTCTAGATAACCCCCCCTTATCACCCCCCCCCCCCTTTTTTTCTTTCTTTCTTTCTCTCTCTCTCTAATTACCGTTCTCTTAGTTATTTTTTCTTCCACTTCCTTAACATTTGCTTTGTTCTCCTTTCCCCTATGTCTGTAATTTTAATTTTGTAAATATTTTCGTCTTCTTGCTTCCCTTTCTTCTTCTGCTTCTTTTTCTTCTAATCATTATTGATATCATTATTATTATTACTATTATTATTATTATTGTTGTTACTGTTATTGTTATTGTTGGTTTTATTTATTCATTTATTTATATGTATTTATTTATTTATTTATTGCTAATATTGCTAGTATTAGTTATTAGCATTATTAGAAGTATCACTGTTGTCATTACTACTATTACTACCACTACTACTACTACTACATTACTATCATTATTATCACTGCTACAGCTAGGCTTATGAATACGATCTCCACCTCTGGACAATTGAAGTTGAAAGAACTTACCCCAACCCACTATCAGACAACATACACATCAGCACAGACACTGGACCTAATAACACAGCGCATCCATTCACAAATCTTAATTTCAAATCACACCATTTATCAGCCTATTTGCCACCCCCCCTTTTCTTTTCTTTTTTTTTTTTTTTTTAAAGCTAATCTTGAAGACAGGGGGTATCTGGCAGCTTGGTGACAGCAAATCCCTATGTAACCCCCTCCTGGCATAAGATCATGCCCCTCGGATCTAGATGAGCGGCCCTCTCCCGGTGGGGTGGGGACCACTACTTTAGAATTCCTGACCTGCAATGGACCAGCACCCTCCCTATGGGTCTGGTTGCGGTCCAAGGCAGAGGAGAGCATATAAAGGAGGGAGGGAAAAAGGGGAAGAGAAAAACAAAAAAAGGAGAAACAAGCAGACAAGCTAAAAGATTGGAAACATTTAACTCAACTGTCCTGATCCACCCCAGATACCCCACATGTCCGTGGGGACCAGAGTACCAGCGTTTTTGTTTGTTTGCTTTGTTTTATTTTGTGCTGTTTAGTTCTGGTTGTTTACCTATTTGTGTTATTTTTATTTCTATTTATTTATTTATTTTTCGTTTGTTTGTTTTCACCCCTTTCCCTCCTTATTTCCCCCACCGTCATCTCTCTCCCTCCATAAAGCTACATAGCATATACACTCGCACGCACACACACACATAAGACTATAGCAAACTGACATAACCCACAATCATTATCATTAGTATCACCACCATCTCTACTTACTTAGCTTTGTACTATTAATTACTGTTAATTTCTGTATGTTTCTGTCCTTTTTTTTTTTTTTTTTTTTGTCCACGTGTCTGGTTTTGACTATATTGTCTTAAACACTGTCTCGTCATGTTGTCCCTCCCACTCTTACTGTCCTTTGTCATATGTGTTGTTAAATCACTAAACTTGCACAATAATAAAAAAAAAAAAATAGAGCAACAAATGTTTCACCGTTAAGATTAATATTCACTCAACCTTTATATGAATGAATACTGAGCAGAAAGAGGCACAAAGTTCCAAATGCACAACTATTGACTAACATGTCCTGACATACAGCGACGCGAGCGAAACGACGGCAAAATGTAGCGCGAAGGTGTCCTGATATGCAGCGTGACAATTTTGTTGCGAGTGATTCTGTTAATCCAAAACAATCAAATTATCGAGGGACGAATAAGCAGCGCGTTCATTTAAACCAGTCAGAAGTGTTTAGGGTCGGAACGCCGCCGCGAAAAGTCGTCCAAACAGAGACAGGGCGAGCGATTTTTAAGGGTCGGCGTCATCGCTGGACGGAGCGATTTTGCTCGCTGGATTTAAAACTCCTGATAAACTGGTTTCAAATCTTTGTCACATTAATTATTCAGGATTGAATTAACAACAATTGAAGTTCAGAAATCAAGTTGCTGACGTTATTATTTATTCAGAGTTAAATTCTCTCTAACCAGTGCATTCAGGATTGTGTGGGTGTGGACAAAATTGACGACAGTGTGGCAAGAAAACAACCCCACAACTATCATCACATTCTGATTCAAATGTTGCTGAACACTGCTGCATGATATGTGACATATGTGACATCGCTAAGGTTGTCACAAGGACCAATACCTTGGTACCAAGTCGATGCCAACACACGAAAAATACGCTGGCACCTGCTTTTTTTTTTTTTGGTACCATGAGTACAGGAAATACAACTTTGCCATCAGTGGGGCGTGTTGAGTCCTGTCGGGACTACGTGTGTGAGTCTGAGCACGCTCAGTGCGGCTATACAGTCGAGCTCACGGTCCATCTATGTGAATGCGGCCGGACCTCGAGCCGCTCCATCTGCTCGGTGTGTGCCACAACTTTGAGCTCATGTAAACATAGCAGGCCAAGCGTCTTTCGCCGGTCAGTTGTCATGGAAACATGCTGCTCTGACAGTGGTGTGCCGTTTGGACCGTACATCCATGGTTTGGACCAGAGAAACAATCGTGTGTTAAAGCGAAACATACGAGCTGATCCACCGGTGTGTGAAAACAGTGAATGAATGAGAAGAACAGTCCACTTGGACTCGGTGTGCAGTGTGACAGGCCGACATCCACGTAGTATGTGTGAGTCAGAGACAGAGAGAAAGACTGAATGTGAGAGCGAACACTGGTCTGACTGGCATCAAGCTCACAGGGTGGCACAGCTGTCTCTGGCACGAGACGTGCATGGTGAATGAGACTTTGTTGTGTCTGTTTGTCTGGAGGATGGAGAGAGCTTCGGCACAGTGAGGGCAGGCTGGAGACTATTTTAGAGAATAAAGGTACAGGTTCAAACCTGAGCTCACACACAGCATGATGAGCTGATATATGTTTTCGCAACTCTTCCTGTCCCTCTGCATCCTGTAATTCCACCTCTGTATTTTGTGTGTGTGTGTGTGTGTGCTGGGCAGCAGCCAGCGCTCCTACAACTGTTGCTGCTATTCAAGCTGCTGTGCCAACACAGTCAATGCAGAGCCAGTCGTACAGGCAGACCTTCTCTGACTGCTGACCTTCTCTGGTTGGCAGTATATCCACACCGTTCTCTTTTTCTGCCTTTAACTCATTCTCAACCGCAACGACAAGCCCAGGGGTCGGCAACCCGTGGCTCCGGAGCCGCATGCGGCTCTTTCATCCTTACACTGCGGCTCCGCGTGTGTACAAAAGATGCACCCCTTGTGAACGTTTTTTTTACGTGTTTTGCCGCACATGTAAATTCCTACATTGCAGCGGTCCTTGAACGCACCACTCTCGTACTGCTCAGCTCAGAGCGGCATCGGCTGTACTGTCCCTCCGTGTGTCTGCCGTGTGTGCGTCTATTGAGCAGTGAGTTACTACTCGTCTTATTGGTCATTAACAAGACATTACGGTGTACGAGTCACGTTTGTGTCACGGACTCGTGATGCCACCGAGGCGAGAGCTGTTCAGCTGATCAGACGAGAGCTGTGGCCCCTGATCAGAGGCTCTGAGCATGTTTTCAGTCATGTGTGGAAACGAACTTCACTCTCCTCAACTCAAGTTACAGTTAGCTTTTTAATTCATTTGAAAGAGACTCAACGTGTTGCATTTTTTTGTTATTATCTTTTTAAGAATGCAAAATATGTTCATTAGATAAATAAAATTAGATTTTCTCTGTAGTGCTTCATTAATTTTATAAGCAACACACTATAGTTGTTTATATAAAGTGTAAAGGCAAGTAAAATCACTAGGACTGCGCGCAGTCATGAACGGGCCCTCGCGTCCCCGCGCCATTCGAATTTCAATAGGTCCCTCGTGAGTCGTTGACTCTCGGCTCGGGCCCTAAATACAGTGTTCTCTTCATTTTAGATGTTCAAAAGTATTTGCGGCTCCCAGTGTTTTCTTTTCCGTGGAAACCGGGTCCAAATGGCTCTTTGCGTATTAAAGGTTGCCGACCCCTGGACAAGCAAAACCGTTTCTTTTCGACACCAGGTTTTTGTGCACCATCCTCCCCTCTCATGCTATAGATTGACCTCTGACCTCGCAGCTGGCTGCTCCCTTCCTGTTTCCTGCTGGCCGTGATAAAGTAGCGCAGCCTGCAAGCACTGAACTGTGCTACACTAATACGCTAATACACTAATACACCAATACACGGCAGCACAGCCAGCAAGAGTCGACCTTACAGACTGAGAGCCTGTCTGGATTGGCAAGACTCACAAGCAGCTGTAACATCATCACACAGCTGTATTATCGTGTCTGCTTCGGGCACATCAAACATGAATGATTTTAAAACTTGATCAGGACATAATTTAGACCATGTTCTTCACCCTCTACACACCTATGGATTCCATTATAATATGATATGAGGTTTTCTCTGCAGTCATTGAAGTAACTGCAGTAACAACAAGTGTCACTTTTACCTTTTACCTCCCGTCATATGCAAAGCACATAGGCATCGCAGGCTCCGATCACAAAGCAACATGGAAACAAAGAGGAAGAAACAGAGTCTTAAGTGGATGCATCTGTTTCAGTATTGTGACACATGCAAAAGGGGGGAAAGGGAGCACCCACCTCACGTACGCCAACATTAATTTAAAGTGAAATACAAATGTAGCTGCTGGACTACAGTTGAAGCACAGTGAGATTATGAGTTTTAAATACTGGGCTACCATTTAGCTTGAGTCATTACTTTATAAATTTAACTCTCTGGAAGCGGCTCGACTCCAGATCTCCATCAGGAAATGGCCATGACAGCACACAGATGCATGTGCGCACGCACACACATGCACACACAACACTGCACTTCAGCAATGCTCCAAACACAATTTATCTGCTCCTTTGCATACACTCCTGAATAATAAAATTCTAAATTAAAAAAACAAACGAACAGCTTTGCACCTGTGCAGAGCATCTCTCTCTCAAAGCTCTTCGAAATCATCACTTAGACCGGCTTCAACTCCGATTATTGTGAGGGAGAAAAAGAAAGCCCTCTGTGCAGTTAAATAGACATATCTGAGTGCATATCTGAGCTCATTTATCTCCATGTGCATAAACAGCAAGTGCTTGTTGAACCCTGCGGGCCAGAGGAGTTCGTGTATTGCATCATGCTAATCACCATAATCCAATAGTGTGAGGACTATATGAGTTGGCTGCTTACTGACACCAGAGTGACATAAATAACCATGATGATCTGCTATTTGTGCATGTGTGTGTGTGTGTGTGTGTGTCCAACCCCCAAGTGTAGGCAAATGTAACAGAAGCTGAAACACCCACAGCCTCCAAAGTGTGAACAGTGTTTTTCATTCCCAGCACTGATAGCCGTTTGGCTGCTAGGCTAACCACTAAAAGCTTCCCTTTCTTCACTCCCAGCTCCATTACACCAACGAGCTAACTGCTAAGACACCCTGCTGAGACGGCGCTCAGAGAAACAACACTTTTTCCTTCCTTAAAGTTATGGTTGGTAATCATGTTCAGAAACACTTTTTGTTATCCCCTACCCCTGATCACCATATTATCATCATCATCATCATCATCATCATCATCATTATTATTATAATTAGTATCATCATTAATGATAATAATAATAATAATAATGTTTATTATTTTTATTTTTATTATTATTATCATCATCATCATCATCATCATCATCATCCTGGGTGAAAAGGAACGACAATAATCAGACCTCTGTGGCAGCTGCAGGCCTCTGACCAATCCATGCTTTTCAGATGCCTTCATGACTAGTTCTGCCTCCGCCCCCCTCTGCCCCTCCCTCCTCTGTGCGTGCACACTCATCGCGTTTCACCGTTGCCGTGGGGGCACAGCTTTGGATGAAGCACTGACATGATGGGGAGAAGGGGGTGTAACTTAGAGGAAGTGCCACTTTCAAATCTTGCTAGCTCTCCAGGATTACCAACCATAACTTGAATTCATCTCAGTCTGTGCACAAACACAAGCCGCACATTCAATTTGATTCATGTCTAAGAGTGAATGCAGCACAGAAAAACACTGTGGCTCTCTTTGATATGAGAGCTGCACGACTCTAAATCTTGAGAATGAGGCAATAACTCATTTAGTTTTGGCAGATGAATATGCATAACATCTAAACCCTGTCCAAGACAACCTGTGTAAATGAGGTCAAAGATCCGAGGTGGATATTTCTGCAGACTTCAGTAAACTTTGAGATTAAACGCTTGGGTTCTTACTCATTTCTTTACTTGTGTAGTGCACAAATAAACAACAGAAAAGTGACTCACTAACCAAGACGTATGAAGCAATACTGACCGTTTCACTTCCGTGGGAAACACAAAGCTTTAACTATAGCACCTTCAATGTTTTGTATTTAGACAGTATGATAGCAGGGGAATGGTAAAATCGAGCAGGGGAACACTTCGAGCAGACCACACATTCTTAAAACCTACTATGGACTATGAGTTCAGAGCAGCATGTTTGTAATTTAATGAATACAGTCCAAATTTATCAATAACTTTGATCTTCACCATCAAACCACCATGAATGCATTTTGTCTGTTTTTAAAAACACGAGTGGGAGTAGCTAAATCATTAAACTAAACTCAGCCCAGTAGCTCCTGATAACGGAGGAATGAATGATAATCATGCAAACTTTCTCCTGCAATCAATTCGATCTGACATCATTGTAATGAACCGCTGCGTTTCCTCATGGCTCCATCCAATACTGCAGACACAGACTTTTCCTTCAGCATTGTAGCAGCAGTGATAAGATGTTTTCAGATAAACTAAGTCAAGAGCGGTGCTCTCACAGACAGACCTTTGTTTCACATGGATGTCAAGTACGTTTAAAGAAAATAGGAAGTTATATTTTAGGATGCGGCTCTCATGGTGAACTAAAATAGGAATGGGTGCAAATGACATTTGCAAATACCAGAGGTACTGTACCATACAATGGCTTGTTTTTCTCTCGTGTCCACAAAAGCTCGGGTACATCAATCATTAGTGGCACAGGAGGACTTAAATGTAAACAGCTGCAGCATATATGTATGTGTATGTGTGTGTGTGTGTGTGTGTGTGTGTGTGTGTGTGTGTGTGTGTGTGTGTGTGTTTGTGTGTGTGTGCTGGCATTAGACACAGATGTGAAGCGGGAGTGAAATGAAAAGAAACCGACAATGCTGAATATTTGAGGACTAGTTTTCAACATTTTATCCAATACTTTGAGCAAGAAATACAATGAACAAAATGCTCATTTTAGCAGCTAGCATTGTAGTTGGAGGGGGACCACAAGTTGTTTTTTTTTGTTGTATGATATCACACGTTCTCATAACTATTATTACATTTGACATATGAACGCAGTAATTCATGATTTGTTCTGTGATGAAATGTGTTTTGAAATGAGTTTAAGTTACTCCGTGGGCCAAGTTAGACTGGCGAGTGTTTAGCGGAGATGTGTTGCATTTGTTTTGCCAGCAGATGGCGCCAGTCACTGTCAGAGTTAGGAATAGTACGGAAGTGCTTTCTTCGTGGTCAGTTGTTGTCAGTTTTTTTCCATTACTGCAGGCGCGCGCCGTGATTTTGTTCTGACAATGAGATTGACGTTGACATAAAAACGTTGTGAAGAAAGAAAAAAATAAAAAGACAAAACGTGAGACCAAGCTCCTGAGTTTATGTGAGTCACCGTTGCAACACACAGCACTCAAACCTCTATGAACATTTCACACAGCAGTGACTAAAAGACTGGAGGAAGTTGTTCCAACCAATCCTTGGAAAAACATCACTGAAACATGTCTGGAATGCATTTTATTATTGTACAAAGGATTAGACCTACAGGCTGTCAATAAAGGAAGGTAGGGATGAAGGAGGCAAGCAGCAACCAAGTGGATTGGATTAATTGGAAATTGGAATAGTTTCAAAAAAATTAAACTATTATGTTTCAAAACTATAGGAAAACGTCATGGGCGGAGGTAGGCCTGAAGTCAACAGGTCAGAGGTTTTCAGACATCATTTCACCCCAATGACATCATGGACAAGGATATATATCGGGCGATTATGCGAAAATTTGCGAGACCTCGTGGGTCCCGCTGTGCGGAAGAGTACCGCAACTACTGCTGGTGGATGTTGACGGACGGCGGGGCACGGAAGGATTAAACACGCAGTTTCCACAAAGACAGTCTTTCTGCAGACCTCCACTGTCAGGACCCTTCCTTTCAGACCTCCACTGTGAGGACCGGAGGTTGATTCGAAGCCTTTAAAAACAAAAGCAATTATACCGGATTTTTCGTTCTTTTTTGTTTCCTACTTAATCTCTTGGGGCTTTATTTTATGTATATTAATATGATACATGTGCAGTTATGTGTTCAATAATAAAGAGTTTGTTTCACTGGTCGGCTCCATTGCTGGCCGAGGCAGACAGGGCGTCTCAGTCTCATTGCCCTCCATGGTCCTGGTGCTCCGCAGCCAGGTCAGCGGGGCCGAGACGCCCAGTCTGCCTCGGCCGACAGACCTCACACTCCACGGATGAAGGGATGGATGGATAGATGGATAGCTTTCAAGATTTGTAGGCTTATTACTAATAAAGTATTTTAAAAAAGAAACCATCTCTGACATGTTTTGCTCAGTTTAGAAGTATAATTTTTATTTTTATCATATGCATTTGTTGTACATATACACTGTGTTCCAAATTATTATGCAAATTATATTTTTCTCAGATTTTCCTAAATAGTCGGTGCAAATGAGTCAGCA